>CAMOHE010052487.1:88603-116881 GCA_946598075.1 Artocarpus hirsutus | reverse complement strand
AAATTAAATAAATAAATAAAAAAGGAACATGGAAAGGAAAAATGTTAGAATCATGCAAAATATATCATTTTCTATATATGTGATATGGTGGTTATTTGAAATTAAAAGTCAATTAAAAAATGATTAATGGCTCAGATATAAAAAGGGAGAGATAACAGTTATCTCAAGAGTTTTTTGATTCACGTAACTTTTACAAAATACTCAAAGAGAAAAAATTGATAGTTCTTCTCTGAAAAAAAAAGCTTGTCATCTCATGTGTTAAATATATAGCAGATTCAGAAAAGTGTGAGGACAATTCATTCTTGCAGTTTGACGCCCACTCGTCTTTCTATTGGTGTGGAGGCCTGGATTGAAAGATCGTGGTGTCAAAGAGGAAAGTTATGATACCCTGAAAGTCTTCAAAAGGTTAGTAAAATTTCTAAAGCTTTTTATTATTAATTAAAATTATATATCTATTTCCGATGAACAAACATTTTAGAAAATTTTTGTTTACCAACGATCCGTTGCGATCTGTTGCTTCCGCTGCGTTTCTTATATTAATTCCAACAATATCATCATAGCATGTATTAGTGTACACGTTTGTGTGATATATTTGTTCGTCAGGCCAAGTTTGCTACTTTAATATTGTTTAGGTTGTTCTAGACTGAGCTCTTTGAAAAAAAAAAAAGAATAAGGATGAGAAATTTAAACTCTTTGTCTTTAGGTAAAGTCAGGTGTGGTTTACTGATAGGCTACGCCTGTAACCACACTGTTTTTAGTCCTTATTTGTAATGAAGCCAATTAATATGTTTTGTATTTTTTTTTTAAGTTATTAACTAATTCAATGTTTGAACGAAACTTTGACAGTTCAGAAATATTAATTCCAGTTTCGAAAATTCGTTGTTTTAATAATTTTATAGCCTATCAGAAAATCATTTTTTATGGACAACAATATTATTGTTGTTGTTGCTACTGTTGCTACTCTCTCTCTTTTTCTTTTTTCTAAAATCATATACGGCAAACTTTCAAAGCCAAAGTGTTTCAAAGAAAAAAAATTTAAATTCAAAGAAGAAAGGAAAAATAAGATGTATAATTGTGATTATGGGATTAGAATAGAGTCCCAATTTGTAAGTACTATATATATGGCTCCATCAATAAAATAATTACAACCTGTATTTACACGGTACAAGAGATGATATCGTTATGATAATTATTGAATTATGGTTTCTATTAAAATATTCTGAAAATTTTGCTATATCTCAATTTTACCACGTGTAGCATAATTGTTTTGAGAAGACAACACAAAAATAAAAGATAGAAGTATAACAAAAAAGCAAAGGAAAGGAACAACATAGGATTTGATGTATATGAGCATGCTATAATAATGTATGAACAATAAGGGACATAAATGGTGGACCACATACTAAAATAAAATGGTTCCAACAATACTAACGTATAGGACTTGTATATTCTCTATTGAAAAAAATGCTTTGGGTCACATATAGGACTTATGTATTAAGAATATTACATGTTATGCCACACTTTTAAAAGTTGTGTTAATTTATGTTACATTTAGAAAAAGTTATGCTATATTATCATTGATATTTTATGTTAAGTTATACGACATATAAACATACATGGCATTTATAAAAAATAAATTTAAAAGAAGGCATTGATGAAAATTTCTCATATATATTCTCTATTGAAAAAAATGCTTTGGGGAGTTTTGGTATTGGGCGTCACAATTGGAGATGTCAAAAAGGTTGTTGCAGGGTAGACCGGCCAGGCCCTTTTGACCCTAGGCCCATCATAGGCCTGGGTTGTGCCTCGAACCACCCTCTACAGTATAGGGTTGGGCCAGAGTCATGCCTAATTAGAGAACTTTAGGCCCAACCTTGGCCTAGACCCTAGCCCTTAAAGGGCCGTGCTTGACTTAGGCCCAAGCCCAATGGGGCCTAAGTAGGGCCGATAATTTTTTATTTTTAATTTTTTGTTCATAATTTTCATTAAAATTTAGTAATTGTGGAACCTAAACATAAGGCCAACATATTTTAAACTTGTGTTCTTGTATAAACATAATCAATATAATCAAAAATAAAAAATTACAAAAATAAGTGCCTAGCTTGATTGTTGGCAAACTCTTATTTCTTTACTAAGTTTTAGGTTTGATCTCAAACATGTTGTGTCAGGCTCGGCTTGCAATAGTACAGGGTTATGCCAAGCCAAGCCTTGTATTGTAGCAGGTTGGGCCATCATGGACAGCCGACTTATTTGACACCACTAATCACAACTAATTAAAGGTGAGTCTTATATGTAAAGCTCCATGGACTCATATTTTATGAATGTGTTATACGCAGGTATTGCTGTACCCTAAATTATAGTATTTTTCTATTAACAATGCTAAGGGACACTTGGTGATGTAGCACCGCACACATAAAACCCACTAATAAGATCCCATTTTGTATTAGTGATGGTGGCCTTTAGTATTTTTCGGGTGCTCAATATCGTGCGCCAAGGCTCAAGCACTTTTCTTCCAAGAGGGTGAGAGAGTCAATGCCTGTTAAGATAGTCAAGGATCACGTGGCTATATACTCGTTCTCATAAAATTTGATTTTCTAACTACATTAACTAAATTTCGCGCGAGACTCAAGACACCCGTTTCTCTCTCTCTCTCTCACTCTGTCTCACTCTTAGACCACACAAACAGAACCTGTCGTTTGCATTAGAATCAGCGTCACGTTTATATCAAAGTTTTTGGAGATCACATGAAACTTGTTTGGATTAGTCCCATGTTGTTCTTTTCCTCTGCTTCTTAACTCCTCTCATTCTCAACTCAAGAGGCTCACAAATCATACGTTACACGTACAACTATATTTCTCTTCTCTGAGGTCATCTATTCATCTGGTATTGATTTTTCTCTCTCTTGGTTTGTCTCGGATTACATTTCTGTGTTCTTTGAAGGGTAAAACTTAAAAAGAATCTACTTTCATGTTTTTTGATTCATTGTCTTTCTTTAGCCCTCAAAAAGCAAGCAATCTTACAGACATAAAGGATTAGGTATTGATGATTGTCATTAGTGATTGCTTACTTTTTCTCTTCATGCTTATGGAGGCACCCAGAATGAGAGTTACATTTGTGAAATTTGAAATTCTTTCCCAAAAAAAGGGAAGAAGATAAGATTTCTCAGGGAAGATAAGATTTCCCTTTTGTAATGGTTTCCCTTTTTGCCAGTTTGGCACTTCCTTTAGGTTTTATCAAGGACATAGATTGTATCTTAGACATTTGGTGACCTAACTTTTCAGTTTTAATCTTTTCTCAGAGGTTGTTACTTAAGCTTTCAGCACAGTTCTTTCCTCTGAAGATGGTTGCATTTGGGAAGAAGTTAAGAGAAGCACAAGTTCAAGAATGGCAAGGGTATTTTCTTGTTGAATTTCCCAGAAGGCTATTGATTTTTGTTTGTATTTCTTCTTTTTTTTTTTCTTTTTGCTAGAAAGGTTATTGAATAAATTGGTATTGTTATTTGGGCTATGAAGGTTGCCTCTTTTTTCCCCCCTGAAAGTATTGCCAACAATGATGCATATTTGAAATGCCCAATTGAACTCCACAAAAAGTACGGATTTTTCCATGTTTATGTTCCGAAAAGAAGTTGATCAGCTAGGTAAAAGAGGATATTTTGAATTGAGATTCTTTGTTAGTCTTGGAAATTTTGTTCAAAACCAGAGTGGTCTCTGTTTCCAATATATAAATGGTCTATGATTTCCTGTTGTATTTTGTGGATTTAGGAAGACTTTAACAGGTTAACAATTGTGCTAACAATGGTACTTTCTTTTGGGTGTTTGTCCAGATACTATATCAATTACAAGCTAATGAAGAAGAAGGTTAACCGTTATTTGCAACAAATTCAGGTTGGAGCACAAAATCGCCCTTGTGTTCTTAGAGACTTCTCAAGGTTGCTGGATTGTCAGGTAACTGGATTGACAGACACGAAAATTTCAGATTCTCTTATCATTGAAACAAGGATTACGCACCATGATTTGTTAGTTTTGCATGGCTTTTCATCGCTCTTCTTTTCTCTTTGTTTTTCCCATAAAGAATGATCATTTTTTTTTTTTTTTTTTTAACCTTTCTACTGATTTAATGTGAACTTTAAAGTGTGAAAAACTAGGTGCTATACCTAAGTTACCCAATTTTTTAGAGTAAACTGCTGATTTACTTGAGTAAACGAATGATTTGCCTCTAGTGAAACAAGAACTTAGAAGTTAAAGATTTCTGTTTTCCTCCCTAAAAAGGGGTCTAAAATTTTGTACATCCCCAAAGATTTATCATAAATAAAGGTGTTTGTTGTTCAATCCCCAGATTGAGAAGATCGTTCTGTTTATTTTGGAACAACAAGGGTTGCTTGCGAGCAGGCTATCGAATCTCAGAGACTGGTACGACGCACTCCTGCAGCAGTCAGATGGGAAAGAAATATCTGAAATTCAAGAAGCATACAGAGCCGTTGGTAGAGACCTTTTGAGGCTTCTTTTTTTCATTGAGATGAATGCCACTGGTCTCCGCAAGATCTTGAAGAAGTTTGACAAGCGATTTGGCTATAAATTTACCGATTACTATGTCAAAACTCGTTCTAATCATCCTTACTCCCAGTTGCGCCAAGTCTTCAAGCATGTGGTAATTATTTGCTACACTTAAAGTGCTTTTAATATCATGTAAATGGCACCAAGTCTTTTCTCTCTTCTTTTCATGTTTTATAGTTGGTTTAATGGCCAATGTTGCAGGGTGTTGGGGCAGTTGTTGGGGCCATATCTCGCAATCTCGCGGAACTTCAAGATCTTAAAGACAACTGCGGAAGCTACATCTCAATATATGATCAACCTGCTTTTTCCCACCCGGTTTACTCTCATATCCATTCCAAGTATTATATGCAATGTTATTACTCACTTTTAATGCATTCTGATTTGAATAATGCTGGACATCCCAACTTCACATGACACAAGAGTCGTCGTTTTTTTATTGGTAGGCCTTTAAAAAAATTGCCATGCCAATTAGCATCAAAAAGTTCGCATCTATCAACAAAAAAAGGACACGTTTGTATCACTTGCTTCAGTATCAAAAAGTCGGGCGTTTCTAGTTATAGTAAATCGGATGCTTCTTATACTTCCTTGTTATGCATACTTGGTTACATAAGAAAATTCCATCTAAATAGTCTCTATGATCTTCTTCTGCAGGATCCAATTATTCATTCCATCAAAGCAGCTGTTGAGAGGTTATCAAACTCAACAAATTTCCTCCACTTCTTGGGAAGGCACGCGCTTATTTTCCCGGAGGAGTTGCCAACACCATCAGAGGAAGATGTTGATGACCAGAGATATCATTTTATATCGCTTCTCTTGAACTTGGCAAACACATTTCTATACATGGTCAATACATATATAATTGTCCCAACAGCTGACCACTACTCTCTGACTCTTGGAGCTGCAGCTACTGTCTGCGGTGCTGTGATCGGTTCAATGGCCATTGCTCAGGTGTTCTCATCAGTTTATTTCAGTGCATGGTCGAATAGATCCTACATGAGGCCGCTTGTATTTAGTAGCATCATTCTTTTTCTGGGAAACACCTTATATGCACTGGCTTATGATCTTAACTCAATCGCAGTTCTTCTGATTGGTCGATTGTTTTGCGGGTGAGTAAACTATTTTTGCTTCATTCTTTAATAGTGAAACTTACAGTTTATAGTTAGTTACTGACTACAGTAATGTGTCTTTTTTTTTCGTTTTATTTTGCTTTATATTTCTTACTAGATTACCGAAACTTTCATATTTTCAATAAATTTTCTGTATCATTTTCAAATTGTAGGCTATTCTGAATTGCAACTAGAAGATAAGCAGGCAATTGATAAGTCAACAGTGAACTTTGTAAACAGGAATAAAGTAGAACCATGTTTGACAGAGAAACCTATATCATGAAAGCTACAAGCTTTATAAATTGACAACAACGTGTCTAATTTAACAGGTTAGGTTCGGCTAGAGCAGTTAATAGGCGTTATATCAGTGATTGTGTCCCCCTTAAGCTGCGGATGCAGGCTTCTGCTGGTTTCGTCAGTGCTAGTGCCCTTGGAATGGCATGCGGTCCTGCTCTTGCGTGTTTGTTTCAAACTAACTTCAAGATTTACAAATTCACATTTAATGAGGACACTTTACCTGGTTGGGTTATGGCTCTTGCATGGCTTTTCTATTTATTGTGGTTGTGGATTTCTTTTAAAGAGCCTTCTCACCATCCTAGAAAAGATCTCACATCACAGGAATCTAGTTCTGGTTTGTCTACAATTTCTCTTCTTTCGTTTTGAAATCTTTATATTTTCTTCTTCTTTTTTTTTTGAGATTCAAAGTTGGATGAAGTGATAATATTAACACTTAACGACCTATCTTTCACAGGGAAATCTCAACCCATGAGTGGGTCCAGGCTGAAAAATAAGAACATTGGTAACTATGTAGATTCAATACAACTTCTACTGACATATATAAAATATGTATTTTCCTTTTTTTTTTCTTTTGGAATAGCTTTAACCAAAATTTGGTGTTTCTTTGTAGCAGGACAATTTATAAACGTTGCTGTGGAAAATTGCAGCACACATCCATTACTAATGAACACTGAAGCTAATCAACCAGATGAAGATGAAGATGAAGTCCAAGATTGTGACGATGCCGAAGAAGATTCTGAGGAAATCCAAAAACCAGTTGATTCAATTGTGTCAGCATATAGATTACTTACACCATCAGTAAAAGTATTTTAATTTCACTTTCAAAAATTTATATGCTCTAATTATTTTGTGATATAAACTTTTCGTAACTAGTCAATTTTTAAACTTTTGAATGATTTTCAGGTTCAACTGTTTATATATTTTATGCTCAAGTATGCAATGGAGATTTTACTTGCTGAATCAAGTGTCATCACCGGATACTATTTCGTCTGGACGACAAGCAGCGTGGCCATCTTTCTTGCTTGTCTTGGCTTGACAGTGCTCCCAGTAAACATTATCGTCGGCAACTATATCAGCAACATGTTTGAAGAAAGGTAAACTTTCAGATTTGAGAAAAAGCGTAATTATATGAACCATACACTCAAGTGTTTTATTAATATGCCAAGATTATCTCCTATTTGATTGTTTGATTTCATTTTTTTTTTTTTTTTGCTTGCATTGACTAAATTCTGGTGATAATCAAAACTATTTCTGCCCTACTACAAGGAGTTAAAATTAACCCTGTTGGAACTCTACATGATAAATTGTTTCTAATTTATTCAACATTGGAAAAATCATGAGAATATATCTCGACTTCTAAGTTGTTTATGTTTCTGGTTCATGCAATTTAGTTCAGTTTTACGATCCAAATTATCTTTTCCTTGTTATTTTTAGCTGATTTCTAAATTTCTTTTCTCCAATTTGCCAATTTGCAGGCAAGTTCTACTGGCATCTGAAATCATGGTATGCTTAGGAATACTTCTAAGCTTCCATATCTTGATCCCTTACTCCGTGCCTCAATATGTTGGCTCAGCCCTTATCACATTTGTGTCAGCTGAAGTCCTTGAAGGTGATAACTAAAAGCCTTAACGAATTTTGTGTAAGCCTGTAATTTTCCGCTTCAAATATGACTCTAAGCTACCTTAATTGGTACCCTTTTCAGGTGTGAACTTGTCACTCCTGTCTCGTGTCATGTCGTCAAGGCTTTCTCGTGGGACCTACAACGGCGGATTGCTTTCAACAGAAGCCGGTACTCTGGCTCGAGTGGTGGCGGATGGAACAATAACCCTGTCAGGGTACTTGGGCGAGAGCATGCTCTTGAACATCACCTTAGTCCCTGCATTGTTCATCTGTATATCATCCATAGTTGCAACATGCTTCACTTATAACTCTCTTTACTAATAATAAAACCTTTCACTTCTGTGTATAATGTTGTATAGTAATAGTACTAAAGAGCCTGTGGGCACTAATTGTGCCAGCGGATATGAACTTAATAAAATAATAACGTTACAATATCACAATTACCATAGATGTTCGCCAATTCCAAATAAAGGAACTATCATCTTCTTGTCGTATAGAAACTTATTCACGATTCTTTTCTATCATGCGACCGTTATCTATCATTTATAAAACAACAAAGCGTCATGGATCGAAGACCGTGGCCGGTTGGGGTCTTTTGGCTGTCTGGGGTCATGGGTTCGTGCAGGCGCTGCCGTCCTTGGTCGGCAGGGCTGAACGGTGGCTGATTGCTTGGCTGTGCGGCAGATTCATGGTGCTCAGACGTTGATCGGTTTCCTCTTCCGGACTCCTTTCGGCTGGCCGTCAAAGCTGGGTTTTCGACATGCTTCGGCGGTAGTGGCCACTCGTCTCCAGATTACTTGTTAGTGTCTCTTGGGTTTTGCCGGTTGCTTTTATTTTCTGTGTTTGCAACGGTGATACTCTCATCAATTATTTTTAGTGTGTTTTTGTTGTTTTTGTAAGCATTTTGCTTATTTGTGTCATCAGTGTTATGATTGGTCTTAAGGGGTATTTGAGAGTGTAGTTTAAACCATCAGTTTGAGTTTGAGAATTGTACTATGTAAAAGCTTTACATTATAGCTTTTTATTATAACATACGAGAGCTTTACACTGTTTACCGTTCAAACTATTGGTTTAATCTACTTTTTCAAACACCCCATTAATATCTTTAGGACCCGTTTGGAATGTCGGACTGGATAGGACTAGAAGATCAGAATTGTTTGGATAGGTTGGATTATGTTAGATCCTATCTTGTGTTTGTTAACACTTTGAATTGCTCAATAATTTTTATACAACAATATATATATATATATATATGTTGTACCGTTAAGTATAAAAGGTTAAGAAATAATTTCAACTCAAAACATTAAATGCTCTTTACAATGATACAACTGTTAGACTAAAGAAGCTCCAAGCTCGTTGAGACTAGGAACTAAAGTGCGAGCAAGGCCGAGGCAGGAGCTAGTGTTAGAGCAAGGCTAAGATAGGAGGTAGTGTGAGAGCAAGGCTCAGATAAGGTCTATCATGTAAGCAAGGCCGAGGTAGGAGCTATTATGCAAGCAGGGCCAAGTAAGGGAGAACGTGCAAACAAAACACCACAAAGTATATAAGAAAGCACGAGATAGCTTACGTGCTATGAGAAATCCATAAAGGCATATGTGGCAACCACACCGAAGGACAATCACTTGCTCACAAAGTCCTTCAGCAAGAATTCTATTGGCCAACCATGAAGAAAAATGCATGCGACTGCGAGAAATGTGATAAGTGTCAATGTTTCTCCAATATCTAGAGGGTACCTTGTCAACCTTTTAGCTCAATAAGTAGCATGTGCCCTTTTGTTGCTTGAGGAATCAATATCATAAGGACTCTTCTGAAAGCAAGAGGCAGAGCAAAGTAATAAATTATTTTACAAAATGGATTGAAGCTGCACCACTAACAACGATAACTTTAGAGAAAGTACAAGCTTTTGTATGAAAGTTCATAATTTGCTGCTATGGTATATACACATCCTGGTATCTGATAATAGAAAACAATTTGACAATGAGAAGTTTAAGGAGTTCTACCAAGAGCTTGGGATAAAGAAGAGCTTCTCATTGGTTAGCCATCCTCAAGTTAACGGAAGCAATAAAAAAAACTGTGAAACATAACTTGAAGACCAAGCTAGAAGCCAAAAAAGGGGCTTAGGTTGATGAACTTCCCATAGTATTATGGGCCTACTGAACCACGGTAAGGATGTCTATAGGTGAGACCCCTATCTCTCTCATTTTTGGTGTTGAGGCCGCGGTACTAGTTGAAGTTGGTTTGTAGTCTTTTAGATGGGAAAATTATGAAAGGGAAAGTAACATGGTTAACATGAGGAGCGAGTTGGACCTCATTAAAGAGAAGAAAAAACAATCACAAGAAAAGGTAGTAGCGTAAAGCCCTTATGTGGGAGTTAGCAATATTGAATAAATATAACTATATTTAATTTACAATACCAATTTAAAATAATAAAACATTACCTATAGGTCTTTGAAAAAAACAGAAATTAAGAACATGCTTTAAATAATATTCCATAGTTTTAGTGTATCACCAAATATGCAAAAAATATAATCATCATCATCATATTATTATTCCTAGTCCTACACAAAAAATACAATCATCATCATCATATTACAATTCCCAGTCCAAACACAGCCATTACAATAGTTTTATGAATCTTACATGTTTTGAACAAGTTATTGATAAAGCTAAGATATTCCAACGTGACACTAGCGGTGTTATCGTCTACTCCTCATCGGACAAGTTACACTGAATTTCACCTGAGAGATGAAAATATAATAGAGATGAGAATCAACATGCCTAGTAGGAAATACCATTACTCACCTTTAGTTGTTATTAATTACCATATTAACATCCGATGGTTAGTACTTATCAACATTAATCATCTTATGATATTTATTATGATCATATTTCATAGATACCTTACGTTAATCATCACCGAGTTTCAAACATATACATATATACACATATCATGATTCATTAATGATCCTAGGTATTTACATTTTAATGAAGTATCTCATCACTTGGCTCAACGATACCCAAAAGGGCACTCCTTTCCACTCTTCAGTTGTTCTAAGAATGTTGGATATGGGACATTAAGCCCTGGATCCTCATTAAGTTGATTCTTGTACAATGCGTTCTAGGACTTTCAATTCAAAGGAGCGTCGTCACCTACCCTCTATTTTACCTTTTAAGGTATTTGGGCCCAAAGACATAACTGCTGTCCTCTTTATGCCTTACCATTCCTCTACAATCAATCACTATGTGTAGATTCAAAATTTCCTAACCATGCTTCTCAATTACGTTAATGCATGTCAAATTGATTCATTCTCGCTGTACATTACAAGACGAGTTTCACAATATTGTGTCATGAGTAACATTCATATATGTTTAAAATATCATATACATATCTTCCAATGTAAATGACCAATTTTAATTAATCAAAACCTCACAAAAGATAAGTAATAGGATCCTTACCTCTTTGCAAAATATTCACTGATAACTTCCAACTTACACAATCAAGTTCACTATGCAAGCTTTAGGTACGTTGTTATCCTAAAACGTATAAAAATAATTATACTTAACTTAAATCCTAATCTATACTTGTATTAATTTATTATTTATTTTAATTAGTGTGCCATAATCATTAATATACTAAAAATATGAATATCAAATTTTCCAACGTAATTTTAGTAAATTATGAAATAAATAAAGTAATAATAAAATAAAAACATATGAATTTTATTTTGGTACGAAATATGTTAAAATGGATTTTTTTTAAAAAAAATAATACGATTTTAAAATATTTAAAAATAAAATAATTAAAAAGTTTGACATTCATTAAAATAAAATTATTTAAAATTACAAACTTTATAGAAAAAATATTTATTATTTCGAAAACGTAAGTTATCATACAACTACCTTTGTCCTTATGGTTTGGTCTTTCTTATTCATCCCTGAAGCATAAAATTTGGCCTTTGTTTTTATTAAATCTTCTTTCAGGAAAACGACATGTTGCTTTTCACAAAGCCTTTTACTCAAATTTTTCACTCGAAAATTTTTCGATAGAGAGCCCAAAATCTAAATTCTAAACCTTTTACTCAAATTTTTAGTTTCTTAATAGCTTTTTAAGCATAAAACTATATATAAATAATATATAATCATATCTAAATAATATAAACTTATTTCCATGGATTTACATATTTAAAACGTAATCAAAATCTAATTTTTAAGTTTGAAAGCCTTACCTCTAATCTTAGCCCAAAAATGTTGTTTAGGTCTTGAAATCTTCAAGTTTCCTTGATCGATGAGTTTGTGGGATGTTGTTTTGCGGGCTTTGTAAGAAAATGGCTTGAAAATATTGTGTGGGTTCTTCCTTGGATGCTCTCTGCCTTAGTGTGTTGTGGAAGTTGAAGAAGAAAAAAAGGAAGGAGATGAAGAGCAAGGGGAGAGAGAGAGAGAGATGTGTGAAAGAGAGTGAAGGGAATAGACGAATAAGAAGAAGAAGAAAAGAGTGAATAAATAAAAGAGAAAAGAAAACTCGCATCCCTTGGATCAAGGGTGTTGTCTGATTTTTGTTTGAGAATAAAACAAGAAGAGAGGCGCGAATTAGTCTCCATCGGAGACTTTGGTGCACTAAATGCCAAATGGCCTTTTTGTAATTAAATAAAAGTTTCAAGAGTATTTTGGTAATTATACTAAATAAGCATAGGAAAGTTTTAGAAAATTAAAAGGTAGAATAAATAATATGGAAGAAATTTTAGATGCAACAAAATTTTATAAAATTTTAAATTGACACACTAATAATTAAATTATACAAAATTATACCCGTTAAAAAAATAATGGGTATTAGAACTCTTTACTCTTTTAAGAAATTTATTCCTTGAAATTTTCATACAACTAAACATGACATTAAAACAAATGCAGTTATTTCTCTTTCATCGTAGACTCAAGTTCTCAAGTGGCTTCCTCAACATTATGATTTTGCCACATCACTTTCACTAAAGAGATTTCACGACGGTGTAAGATTTTTACTTCATGATCTAGTATCTAAATTGGAACTTTCTCATAAGTTGTGCCTCCTTGGATTAAGACATCTATCCACATGATAACATGTGATAGGTCTAGTTCACATTTCCTCAACATCGACACGGAGAATACATTATGTACATGGGACAATTGAGGTGGTAGGTCTAAACGCTAAGCACACGATCTAATATGTTCTATAATCTCGAACGGTTCCGTATATTTTGGTGCTAGTTTCCCTCTAACACCAAATTGAGGTACACCACGTTTCAGTTTTACTTTCAGAAATACATAATCTCTAACTATGAACTCTAATGGTTGCCTTCTCTTATCCGTACAACTCTTTTGTCAACTTTGAGCTATCTTAAGGCATTCACAAATAATGCGGATCTGATCTGTTGTTTCCTTGATAAACTGAGGTCCAAGATCAAGGCGCTCTTCTGTTTCAGTCCAACATAGTAGAGATCGATAAGGCCTACCTTATAAAGCCTCATATGGAGCCATTTCAATACTTACCTGATAGCTGTTGTTGTATATAAACTCAACATATGGTAACTATACGGCCCAATTAGTCCCAAACTCCAACACACAATCTCAAAGTATGTGTTCAAAAATCTAAATGACATGTTCAGGTTGTTCATTTGTTTGAGGATGAAAAGCCGTATTGAAACTCAGTTGAGTTCCTAAAACTTTCTATAATCCTCTCCAGAACTTCGACGTAAAACATGTATCCCTATCAAAGAGTATCGACATTGACACACCATGCAAAGTTACTATCTTTTCTACATACAACTAACATAACTTGGAGATATTATAACTTGTTCTGATTGGGCTAAAGTGGCTATTTTTATTAAATGATCCACAATTACCCAAACAGCATCATGTCCCATTTTGAGTTCTAGGAAATCCTGAAACAAAATCCATCATCACATGGTTTCACTTCCATTCTAGAATAGGTAGGTTCTTTAGCTTACCGCCAGGATTGTTGACATGCCATGCACTTGGAAACAACAGTTGCTACATCATGTTTCATTCATCACCACTAGTATTGTCGCTTTAAATCTATATACATCTTAGAGCTTCTAGGATGAATAGCAAACTTAAAATGACATGCTTCATCCAACATTGCATGCCTAAGATAAGGGTCCTTTGAAACAACCAATCTTCCTTTATAAAGCAAGAATTCTTCTAGTTCAATTTGTCATCCATCTAGTTATTCCCTATTCTATATTTGCTCCTAAATCATACGTAATCCTTCATCATGCCATTGTCCTTGTTTCACTTATTGGAATAATGTAAGGGTAGCTATCTTATTGAATAGGAAGGTTCTTTTATCATCTTCAAAATATTATAAGTCAAAGTCGACAATGGTGATTGCTTGCCTCTAATCCTCTGATCCTCTAATGCTTAGCTAGCCATGATCTTGTTGTTCTTACAACTTAAAGCATCCGCCACTGCATTTGCTTTTTCAAGATGATATTAAATGTTAAAGTCATAATATACCATGTATTCGGTCTATCTCTGTTGTCTTAGATTAAGATCCTTTTGAGTAAATAAATACTTCACACTTTGACGATCTATATAGACCTCAAATCTTGCACCATATAAGTGACATCTCTAAATTTTTAGCGCGAAAACCACAACAGCTAACTTGAGATCATGTGTAGGATAATTCCTCTCGTGGGGTTTTAATTGGCGTGAGGTATAAGCAACTAGTCAACCATGTTGCATCAGCACACAACCCAAACCATTTCCCGAGGCGTCAGTATACATGGTGTAAGGCTCCTTATTATTGGGAATAATAAGTAAAGGTGCACTGGTGATTCTCTACTTCAATTCCATGAATGTTTCCTCACATTTATCGTCCCACATGAACTTCACATTCTTCCAAGTAGATTTGTCAATAGAGAAGCAATCTTTGAAAAGTTCTCCACAAAACACTGATAGTATCCAGCTAATCTAAGGATACTTTGGATTTCTAACACGTTCTTCAGACGTTTCTAATTCAACACTGTTGCAATCTTGGAGGGGTCTATGAAATGCCTTCTTCAGAGACAAGTGTACTAGAAACTTGACTTTCATCATCCAAAAGTCACACTTCTCCTTCTTTGAGTATAGGCTGTGTTCTCTTCACATCTAGAAAGCGATCTTCAAATGTTCAACATGTTCTTCTTCAATTTTTGAATAGATCAAGATATTATCTATGAAAACAATGATAAATTGATCTAAGTAAGGTCAAAAAGTATGATTCATCAAGTTCATCAAAGCCACAGGTGTGTTAGTAAATCCAAAAGGCATTACAAGAAATTCAAAGTGACTGTAGCGAGTTCGAAAAGCTGTCTTCAGAACGTCTTCTACCCTTATCTTTAGTTGGTGATATCCAGACCACAAAGTCAATATTTGGAAGTATCGAGATTCTCCCAACTGATTAAAACAACTTGTCAATTTGAGGCAGTAGGTACTTATTCTTGATGGTTAGGTGATTGAGTTGGTGATAATCGATATGGAGTCTCAATGATCTATCATGTTTCTTCACAAAGGGGCTAGGGCTCCCCAAGGTGACATGCTTGGTTGGATAAATCCTTTCTTCAGTAATTCATCCTGTTGTTTCCTTAGAGGTGTCATCCTGCATGGTGTGATGGAAAAAGGTGCTACTCTTGGGATTAAGATAATAACAAATTCAATATCCATGTCAGGCGAAAGTCCTGGCATTTCATCTCGAAAAACATCTAGGAATTCATCCACCACAAGAGTATGTGAAGATGAGTCACTCTTTTTTATTCTCCTTTCGAGGCAAAGATTATTCCAAGGTTGGTGAAATTCTTTCGTCTTGCAATACAAGTTGTTAGCACAGGAGTTGGTGTCAGTGTTTACGTCTTAGCTTGAAAATCAATGACTTGGCCATTCTTTGTAAATAAGGAGACACGTCTTCGGTAACAATCGACAATGGCCTAATATTTAGCTAACCGATCCATTTCTACAATTACATCAAACTCCATCATGTTTATTACATACAAGTCAGCTGATAATCTATGTTCCCCTATGACAACATACACTGATTTACAAATCATGGAGACTTCAACTATTCTACCCATCGATGTATTAAGGGTTAACGGAGAGTTACATGTTTCAATTTCTGGTTCTAGTATAGAAGCAAATAATATAGATATGAATGAATAAGTAGCACTAGTATTAAATAATACATGGGCCCAAGAGTGAGATACATGAATCATACCGTCTACAATAGAGTTGTTGACTTGTCTTGCTTGTCCAGTCATAGCTATAACAACATAAGCCTGAGCTATTGCTTTTCCCTTACCATTGTTTCCCTTCTCTTGATTCCTTTGGCTGCTACGAGCATTATTATTCCTCCTAGGAAAATATGGTCTTTGATTTACAGGAGCCTGAGGAGTCGGTTAGAAGTTCTGATTTGGATAGAAACTTGAACCTTGTAGCTGTTGTTGATAATTGTACTAGGGCTGGAACCCTTAAGGTTAGGCTATTAAAGCATGAGAAACTGGTGAGTTTTGCTAAGATGCCCCTTAGTTTTGATTCTCTCCTTACATAGTAGAGCCAAAATGAATACCTTGTGGCCTTGGAGTGGAAGATGGCTATGTAGGCTAATTCGCATAGTTCCTTCTCAAGTGTCCCACTTGTCTATAGTTATGACAAGCATATGGCTGGATGTGACCATTATTTGAGGATCCACCACCAACACTAACTCCACTATTCTAAGTTACTTGTCCTTGTGACCTTTCCTTTTTGCTCATCTTTTTCTGGCGACCACTAGGACCCTTGTATTCTCCATAGGAGTTGTTTAGTTCTGACTTTGCATGCTAAGTAGCCGCTACAAGTTTAAGAAACTCAATGGATGGGATGGCAGTGATCATTTGTCTAATTTTTAGCCTTAGGTTATTTTTGAAGTTTTCGTACCTCACTATAGGGTCTGACATAACTCTAGGATTGTAACGAGATAGTTTTATGAATCGGGCATGGTGTTTGGCTACCGACATGTGTCCTTATACCAAAATTTCAAATTCCCATAACATTACTTGTCTATGACTCTAGGGAACATATGTAATATGAAATAACATCTTAAATTGATCCCAAGTAAGGTTTGGCATGTCATAAACATCATTTTGAAGATCGTACCATTCCTCAGCTTCACCCTCAAACACATACGTGGCAAAACTGACTTGGCATTCTTGTGGCATTCTTAGAGTATCTAACTTCTTCTTAACAGCCTTAAGCCACTGTTTTTCCATGGCAGGATTAGGTTCTTCGATAAATGCAAAGGGTTTTTGTCTCATAAACTCTTTCAATAGGGTAAAAGTGACATTGTACAGGGTTACGAGCCTCCGTAGGTCTCTGCACATTCTACAAAGCTCAAAGTATTTGTCCCAAGTTGTTTGCTTCCAATGCAACTAGTTGAGGTAGTGTTGCCTATCAAGGTTGCTTAACTTCTTGAGCTTGTTTCATTGGTTGAGGTTGCTCAACTTCTTGAGCTTGTTCAACTAGTTGCAGCTACGTAGCAGGTTGAATTTGCTTGGCAGGTTGTGATTGTTCAAACGATTGAACTTGACGTATTGGTGGCTTGGTTTCTATTGACTATGAAGGTTTAACTAGGATTAGTACTAATGATGATGAAATTAACATTTAACTTTAAAACCATTTCTAAAAACTAATTTTTAAGGTGGTGTTATACCCCTTAGGTTAATTGAATCTAGGCTCTAATACTAAAATTTGTAACGCCTCTATTTGGGGGTTAGCAGTATTGAATAAATATAAATAAGTTCAATTTACAATACCAATTCAAAACAATAAAACATCGCCCATGGGTCTTTGAAAGAAACAAAAAATAAGAATATGCTTTAAATAACATTCCACAGTTTTAGTGTAACACCAAATATACAAAAAGTATAGTCATCATTATCATATTACAATTTCCAGTTCAAACACATCCACTACAACAGTTTTTTGAATCTTACATGTTTTGAATAAGTTACGGATAAAGCTACGATATTCCAACAAGATGCTAGCGCTGTTGTCATCTACTTCTCCTTGGACAAGTTACACTAAACTCCACCTAAGAGATGAAAATATAATAAGGATGAGCATCGACATGCCCAGTAAAGAATACCATTACTCACCTTTAGGTTTTATTAATTATCACATTAACATCTACATGGTTAGTTATTTCTCAATATTAATCATCTTATGAGATTCATTATGATCATATTTCGTGGATACCTTGCGTTAATAATCACTGAGTTTCAAACATATACATATATACACATATCATGATTCATCAATGTTGCTAGGTATCTATATTTTGATGAAGTATCTCATCACTCAGCTCAACGATACCCAAAGAGTCGCACTTTTCCACTCTTCAATCATTCTAAGAGTGTTGAGTAAAGGGACATCAAGCCCCAGATTCTCACTAAGTCGATTCCTACACAGTGTGTTCTGAAACTTTCGACTCAAGAAAGCATCATCACCTCTTCCTATTTTACCTTTTAGGGTATTCATACCTAAGGATGTAACCACTGCTCTTTTTACGCCTTACCATTCCTCTATGATCAATCATTATGTATAAAGTCAAAATTTCCTAACCATGCTTTTCAATTACATCAATATATGTCAAATCAATTCATTCTCGCTGTACATTATAGGATGAGTTCTATAATATTGTGTCATGAGTAATATATCTATATGTTCAAAATATCATATACATATCTTCTAATATAAAGAACCAATTTTAATTAATTAAAATGTCACAAAAGACGAGTAATAGAACCCCTACCTTTTTGCAAATATCCACTGATAGCTTCCAGCTTACATAATCAAGTTTACTACGTAAGTTCTAAGTATGTTGTTATCCTAAAACGTATAAAAAATAATTATACTTAACTTAAATCCTAATCTATAATTATGTTAATTTACCATTTATTTGAATTAGTGTGCCATAATAATTAATATGTTAAAAATATGAATATCAATTTTTTCAACTTAATTTTAGTAAATTATGAAATAAATAAAATAACAATAAAATAAAAACATATGAATTTTATTTTGATACGAAATATGTTCAAATGGATGTTTAAAATAAATAATACGATTTTAAAATATTTAGAAATAAAATAATTAACAAGTTTGATATTCATTAAAATAAAATTATTTAAAATTACAAACTTTATAGAAAAATATTTATTATTTCCAAAATGTAAGTTTCTAGACAACTATCCTTGTCCTAGTAGTTTAATCTTCCTTATTCAACCCTAAGGTTGGAGGTTCAAACTCCACCTGAAACATAAAATTTGGCCTTTGCTTTTATTAAATCTCCCTTTAGGAAAATGACATGTAGTTTTGTGAAAAACGACAACTAGAAATTTTTCTATGGAGAGCCTAAAATCCGAATTCTAAACCTTTTATTCAAATCCTTAGTTTTTTAACAACTTATTAAGCATAAAACTATATAAACAATATATGATCATCTCTAAATAATATAAAATTATTTCCATGGATTTACATATTTAAAACATAATCAAAATCTAAGTTTTAAGATTGAAAACCTTACCTTTAATCTTAAGCCATAAAAATTGTTTAGATCTTAAAACCTTCAAGTTTCCTTGATCTATGAGTTTGTAGGAGGTTGTTTTGTGGGCTTTGTGAGAACATGGCTTGAAAATATTGTTTGAGTTCTTCCTTGAATGCTCTCTGCCTAAGTGTGTCATAGAAGATGAAGAAGAAAAGAAGGAAAGAGATGAAGATTAGGGATAGAGAGAAAAAGATGTGTGAGAGAAAGTGAAGGGAAAAAACGAATAAGAAGAAGAAGAAAATAGTGAATAAATAAAAGAGAAAAGAAAAATCACATCTCTTGGATCAAGGGATGTTGTTTGATTTTTGTTCGAGAATAAAACAAGAAGGGAGGTGTGAATTAGTCTCCATCGGAGACTTTAGTGCACTAAATGCCAAATGGTATTTTGGTAATTAAATAAAAGTTTCAAGGATATTTCTGTAATTATACTAAATCAGTGTAGGAAAATTTTAGAAAAATTAAAACTAGGTAGAATAAAGAATATGGAAGAAATTTTAGATGCAACAAATTTTATAAAATGTTAAATTAGCACATTAATAATTAAATTATATACAATTATACCCGTTAAAAAATAACGGGTATTACAAGTAGCCTAGTAAGAGAGGGCGGCTTGTTACTACAACTTAAGGGACCAAGAGAGCAACTTTGCTCCTAATGACCTTGTCCTTTGTCACGTATTGTTAAACATTAAAATTCTAGGAGAAGTGGTCCTTGGTCCCAACTGGGAGGAGCCATAATTGACGAGGTTCTAAGGTGCACCTCAATGGAAAAAAGATCCCATACTCTTGGAATATTGAACACCTCTGATGCTACTACAAGTAAGCCAATTACAAGGCTAGGGTAATGATCATCCTTAAAGTATCGTTTATTTTAATTCCAAGAAGACAAGTTAGGATAACCTTGACATTGGTAGTAGGACAAGAATGGTTTGTTTCAATTTTTAGAAGTTAAGTTAGGATAACCGTGACAACAGTTGTACGGATTACTATTAGGCAATTAGTGGTAGCTATGTTGTCATTTTTGTAATGTTCCTCATGTATTGTGTTAAAAAATGAATGAGAATGATCGAAATTTCTGCTTAATAATTCCTAAAACTTTCTTGTTATTATGCTCATTGTTCATACATTGTTATATGCCCCAACAACCCAAATAACAATGGGGGGTTATATATGCTTGAATGTACATGCTTAAGATATGTATATGGTTGATGAATAAGTATTTTACTCATAAATCAAGCATTTTTTAAGCTTAATATTGTGAAAATCCTCAAACATATTTGTTGTTTTGTAGAAAATTAATAAATTAGGGTTTATAAAAAAACAAAGCATAAAAATAAAGTTGAAACACAATTTCAGGTGCAAATAGGTCATGCAGTGCGCCCATGGCATGTGCAGCATACTAGCCGCGTGCCTTAGGGGCCGAGCAAGCCCCCATGCACGGCTTTACATGTTGCAGCATGCATGATGCACACAACAGGCCAAACGCGTTGTGCGCGCCTGCGTATAAGCCTACGTGCTGTCACGCGTGCATTAGGCACTGCCCATGTGCCCAGCGAGCCCCCTGATGCCCCCTTCATGCTAATCCAATGGTCCCAAATTGATGTTGAATGATCCCCAAGCCTCTTGAAAACCCTAGAGCCCCCTTTTTTTCAAGGTATGGAGAATTAAGAGAAAGAAACCAATGAAGGAGAGCTAAAATTCTAAAGAAAGAAGAGCTTGAAATTGAAGATTTTTAAAGGCTTTGGTAGATTCTTGGAGGATTTAAGACTTGAAGTTCATTTGTACAAAGAGTTTCTTCTTCTTTTCTCTCTACCTAAATCGTGATTGGAATTTATATTTGTTTTTGCATGTTTAACATATTTATATTTATGCATTTCATGAAGAGTTTAGTAATGCATTTGTCTGTGTTTGCTTAGATTTCTTATTATAAGACTTGATATAGTTTGATTTGGATTAATTGTTAATTGTTAATGTAATTTCATTTCAATTTATTCATGTTTCTCTTTGCTTAATGCTTCTAGTTTATTTGGCCAATGAATTAGTTGATTTGATTTATGAATTTCAATGCTTGGGAGAGATTGACTCATTTATTGTTACTTGAGAAACATAGTCTTTGTTGTTATTGTTGAGACCCAAAAAGGCTGAGAACACCTAGATAATTAATTAAGGGTTGAGCTTAATGAATGTGTAGGTAACCAAGTTAGATAGGGATATCAATTTGGGTATTTATGCATAGAATCTCATTTAACGCTTAGGCAAGGTCATAAAGTGAACTCTAGGCTCTAGATTAATGAACAAGATGGAATGAAGTTAACAACCACAAGAAGAACATAGGAAAAATTAAGCTAAATTAAGTTCCTAGACACATTATCACATAGATTGTCCATATTGTAAATGATTTTTTATGTTTTTTTGTTTGATTAGCTTTATATTCCTTTATCTTAGTTTGCTTTAGATTTTAATTGCCTAAATAAAGCTCGATAATTATACTTGTGGTAATTAGCTAGTTTTTAGATTTCAATCCTTGTGGGAGATGACAAGCCCTAGTTCACTAATCTTATATTAAAACTTGACTTCGTGCACTTGCAGGTTTAGGCAAAAAGCCTTCAACAATGGTTGAGTACACGTGTTTAATACAGCAAAATTCAGAACTCATTTCAACAAAGAATATCCTAAAAAGAAATTTCATTTCAGTCGTGATCCATTCCAACAATTTTCTTTAAGTCGGAATTCATTCCAACAAAGGCATCCTAAATATGTGTTTCATTTATGTCAGAACCCATTCTAAAAAAAGGACATTTTAAAGATGTGCTTCATTTAAAAGTCTTGTAGGGCAAGGCTGAACTCTACCTTAAAGAGCCTTTACGTGAGCAAGGCTGAGCTCTGAGGAGATTGTACATGAGCAATGCCGCATGAGAGCAAGTCTGAGCTCTACCTTAAGGAGCCCTTGCACGAGGAAGGTCGAGCTCAAAGAAGGCCCTATACAAGCAAAGCTAGAATGTCTCATGGCAAGCTTGCATGGATAGTGTCTTAAAACTTGAACAAGCCGTTAGGCTTTCTACACTCATCAAAGTTGAATATGAAGAACTAAATGTTTGATTCATGACAAGATCAAAGTTTTTTCACCATATTGGCAACAAAACATAGATACAAAAGACTTAAACATAAAGCTATGCAAAACCAATTATACTAGCTAACAAACTCCAAAAAACTTAAACATATGCAAAAAAAAAGAAGGAACAGAAAGCCATGCATCTAAGATGAAACGACTCCTCTCTGTCATCGTCACCACCCTTGCTCTTGCCCTTTTTCTCTGTGTTCCCTTTGATGGAACTAGCCTTTTTGGAAGCAATAGTAGAGGAGGAAGAACTAATCTTTGACTTGCCAGCCTTGGCATCCATCTCATGAACAATCTTTATCACATTGTCGCCTAATAAAATCGAGTTCCCAATTGGGTCTTATAAGGTACACCGTCTTGATAATTCTAATGATCCCTTTAAGAACCCATTGATCTCAACCTTGACACTTTCTTTGGCGGCAAGCTTACACCCTCCTTTTTCCTAAGACTGGGGGCTTAGCTTTTCCTCTTTCTTATTCTTTTCCTTAGCATGGGCATCTTTGAGCTCTTGAATCTCTGCTCGAAGGGTCTCGGCAGAGGCCTTCTCCAATTAAAGCTTGGTTGTGAGAGAGTCAATTTGAGCTCTGAGTCTTTGACTTTAGACTCAATCTTCTTTAGTTGCTCATTCTTTGTACTCATCTTTTTCTTCTTCTTGTTGAACTTGGAGAAAAAGTCGTCACCTTTCTCATGTAGCAATCCCATAGAAAGGGTCATCTACTGAGGAATAAAGTAATGGAAAATATTAATTATAACCACCTATGAATGAAGTAAAAAAAAAAACAAAGGGAGAAAGAAGCCTAAGAGCATGTAACTTGGTACAAGCTCTTCGAGCTTAAGCATGAGTTGAATAAAGTCGCCTACCTTAAGATCTTTATACTTGCTAGCAGAGAGATGCTCATTCCCAATAACCATAAAATGTTGGAAGTGAGTTTGAATCAACTCCCCTGACCCTATAGCCTTGGACTTCTTGCCCCCCTCCTTGATGGGGTTAGCCTTTCTTTCCTTTGAGGGAGGCTCAGCAACCTATTTTCCATTCTTTTTCTTGTCATCAGTAGAGAGGCCTTCTTGGTCCTTAAGAGGGGCTCTTTTCGCATTGGAGTATGATATGACAAGGACTCCTCCCGTAAATGATTGATTGACTTTTTCCTTTCCCTTTTCCAACCTTTTTTAAAGCCTTAGCCTTTTCTCCAGTGGGAGACGTGAGGTTGCCACCTACATCAGGGTTGGAATCATAAACAAGGTCAAAGCCTTTAGGAAGTACGTTCTCCATGACTTTTAGCCCAATGCTACTACTAGCAAAGTTGCACAATCTCTCAGAAGTTTCTATAAACTAAAATGGAATGTTTTAAGAAAGAAAAAAAAGAAATAAATAGCTACAAACTAGGAGTTGGTTATACCTCTCAGACACAATATGTTAGCCTCGATGAGATACTCTATGTCAATGTTGTCATAAGAGTTCTTAAGCCAATGCTTTAGCTTGTAGATATGCTTGACTCATTTCCCTTAAATCTCTAAGAACGTAGGACTTTCCTACAAGGCTGCAACAAAAACAAATAATGTCAAGCGAAAAAACTAAAGTAAGAATGTCAACTGAGGAAATGATTCAAAGTCTTACTAAATACTTTAAGGGACCCATTAACATGATTATCTTCCATTAGAAAAGTAATGATCTTCGTAATTCCCAAGGTTAGAAAGAGGATTATGGATAAAGTCAAGCATACTACTAGGCCATAGAGAAAAATAATAAAAGCTATCATTATTAGGACCACTCTTAAAGGCATTCCTTGACCGTCAAGGACCCGAGACCTAACTCAACATATAATAGATATATGCCAACTAAGTACCTTTAAGTGTTAGGAAAAAGTTGAAGGGGGTGAGGTTCAGAAAGTCTAATACATTAATATAGAACTGATACAAAGGTATGCTCACTTCGCACCTCATAATATACGCGTTCATGGCATACACTCCTTTTGGGACGATATCATTCTTGGAAGGAATCCAAGTGCAACAATAGGCCTAGAGCCTTTCTAAGCCAATGTCAGTCAAATCGATGGGATTGCTTTTAGAGGAAGGGTCTCTTTTCCTTTTACTGTCCCTATGGGAATAAGAGTCTCGGGTGCTATGAATGAAAGACTCGAATTAAAAAATTTGATGCCGTTAGCAGCAGTAGACTCGTCATGTAAAGCAACTTTATTAAGGAGAGTTTTGGCTCATAGAAGAATTTGACATATTGAATTCCCCATCTGAGGAAATGCCCCTTACACCTACGTCTTAACTCTCAGACTCATCTCAACTCGCCTCCAAAATTGACATTTGTAATGGAAAAGAAAACAAGATAAGCTTTTTGAGATAAACACAAATAGTGTTCAAGTTTGACGGTGAGTACTAGGAGTAAACTACAATAATAATAATAAAAATAAAAAATAAAGAAGGAAGCCAAAGATCCAAGGGGGATCACTCTATGCGAGGAACACCCTAGCCTCGTAAAAAAGCCTCAGCTTCGTGGGAAGTCTCGTGCAAGTAGGAGCCCTAAACCTGTCGGTGGCCCTCACGAGTAGCCCCGTGAGCAAGGTCCTCGACCCTAAGGGCAGTCCTACATGAGTAGGGTCTAGCCCTTATGTTACCTGTGCTAGCAAGGCCCTCTTCTTATGGGCAGCCTTACCTGAGCAGGCATAAGGCCTTGAGGGCTACTCCGTGTGAGCAGGGCTATGCCTGCATAAGCAGATCCTTGACCCCTGTAGTGCCAAAAAAACTATGATTAACACTGTCTATGCCTTGCGTGGAACGGTCTTGTATTCTCAAAACCAAAATAAATAGTGTCTCAACCATTTGTTGTTGACGTGTTGAGAAAAATTAAAAGTTAATTATACAAACAACAAGGCTTAAGACATAGCATGCCATAACTTGGAAAATTAGATGTTCATAAGTTCACCAAAACAAACTATTGAACACCTAATGTGCGATAAGTCCTTAAAGAAATCCAATCCCTAAATTGGTTTTAGCATGTCAACAAACACTTAGAGCATACACAAGCTTCTTAAAGAAACTAAACCCTATGTTAATTTAGGCAAATCATCAAACATTTGACATGTACCATAAGTTTCCTAAATAAAACCTATGCCTAAAGTTGGTTTAGGCAAGTTATAGACACTTGAAGTGTAGCAAATCTCAACAATGTTCAATTGGATACTAGTTCACCAACAAACAAAGAAAACTTACAAAAGGATAAAATAAAAAATCAAATTGAACTAAACTTTCAAAAGTAGCATGAAGAACGCGAAAAACTCCTTGAAGGAATCTGGAGAAGATGAACTCAAACCTGGGTTTTGTGGGTGGCTATAACTTGAAATCTATGAACTTTGCACGAAATTTCCTCTCTTTTAACCACTAAAACTCAATCTTTGAAAGTAAAGGTAAAGGATTAAAAGATTTTTATGGAAGAAATTAAAGTGTGGCAGTAGAGAAAAGTAAAAAATGTTTGAGAGAGTTTGCAAGTTTTTGAAAATAAGAAGATATGAGAGAATTGGAGGCACCGTTCCCCCTTATGTGGGCATGTACTCAAAGTAGGTGGGCCCCCCCACATGAAAAAAAAAAAAACAATGCCAGGTTAGGCCTTGGTCATGTAGGGCCACCCACAAAAGGCCTCAACTCAGTCCTTGGTTGAGTCCTTAAAGGATGTTGACGCCTCGCTCACGGGCCTCGTATTTTGCCATAGACGTGCTCCATAGGAAACTTAACCCTAATCGTGCCCTTTTAAGCAAACTTTGCTTATACCCTAAGGCTTAATTGTGCCCATAGGTGGGCCTTACTCATGCTCCTCAAGATGGCCTCAATTGCACCAATAAGCTGAATAGATGTCATTTTGCACTGCTTGAGTAGTTCAAAACCATTTAAATATCTTTACGCCCATTTCGAACCTTAAGCAATTGAACAAGATTAAGCTTTTTGCACAAATATGTGCACTAAGAATTGGGGATAACTACTGTACTATTAAGTTTAAAAATCTAAAAAAAAAACATTAACTCAAAGCATTAAATACTCTTCACAAGGATATAACCGTTAGTTTAAAGAAGCTTCAAGCTTATTGAGATGAGGAGCTAAAATGCGAGCAAGGCCGAGGCAAGAGCTAATATGAGAGCAAAGGTAGAACCTACTATGCAAGCAAGAATAAGGTAACTGTCAGATTACATACACTTTTGGTCTAGAAAGAAACCACTCAAGTTAACTACCTCACATACGCTTTGTCTGGAGTAATTGTCGGATCCATCCTTTGACATGTTTCAGAATTTTTAGAGGGCAACAAAGGATGAGAGACATAGGGGTGTAGTTACCTCTACATGGAAAGAAGAGATGACACTAACCAAGACAAGAATGTGGGATGATTACAAAGGTGGGAGCAATTTCAAGAACAGTTCCTTAAACAAAGGCTCCTCTATAAATAGAGGAAGGAGAGACAAGAGTTAGGGTTTAGATTTTGAGAGTGAGAGGCTTCATTTTTCAAGATTTATATTTGAGAAGCATATTTGAATGTTTGGTGAGGAATCTTGAATATGTATATCTTTAGAAAATTATAGTGAAGAGCACATGGATGTAGGTTGTGTTTTGTCGACTACTATAAATTCTAGTATTCATTTATTTTTCTACATTTCCTTTTATGTTTTAATTCAAGCATCAATTGTTTTCCTAGTCATATTTATTATCCATCCCTCTCAATTATTATGATCTTAGTGTCAGCAAATTGTTGCCATTAACAATATATACATATATATTTTTACTTTTAACAACTAATCATTCTCATAATAAAACTAATCCTATAATTATACTTTATTAGGGCTTGTTTGATTCACCATATTGTATTGTATTATATTATAATGTATTTTCTGTATACAATACAATACAATATAATACAATGTAATACAATACAATACGGTGTACCAAACATATCCTTAGAGACTACAATTATGTTTTCTTATTACATTTTCTCTCACTTAAAAAATAATCATTATGTTTTTTTAGGGAAACTATAATTAAATTTTTAGTTGTATTAAATGTATATTCCTTTTTCTTTTCGTTTCTTTTCTCTTCTCTCCGTTTTTTTCTTTTTTTATAGGCTTTCTTCTTTAAGTGGTCATGGCAGAAGATGGGTTGGGTTCTTCTTTGGATTTTTAGCATAGGGGTCCAAAGTGACGACGATTTGAAGGTGGGGGTTGCAAGCATTAGAGTTCTAGGGATGTATTTCATGGGCAATGGAGGTCTGAAGGTTGTGTTTTATGGGCAACGAAGATCCAAAGGTTGGGGGTTGTGGGTGATGGAGTTTTGAGAGCTAAGTTCGCAAGTGACGAACATCTAAAAGGTGGTGGAGATGGAGATTTGGTTGTTTGGGTCACATATGAACGAGATACGAAGGATAAGGGTTGTCCGTGATAGTGGTTGGCAGCAACGGCGATCTTTGGGGGTGGGTGCATTGACGACGATGGTCGCGGTTGCTTGGCATATCTATGAAGCCTGTTGGGTTGGAGAAGCACTTTAATCCAATCTTAGACAAATAGTCTCACTGTTTTTTATGTGATCAGTTATTTTATAAGTTTAGGATTATTTTGTGGTCAGTAGATTAATCCAGTCCACATTTGTTCATAAACATGGGATTCGGGTTATTCATCTTAATCTTAGTCCCTATCTTGTGTAACAAACGCGACTTTAGTTCCTCTATTTTGCTTGGTCGGAGTAGCCCACCATCTATAGTGGTATATTGGAAGGAGCATTTTGTGTGCTCAAATAGTTGTGGACCTTATCTATTTCCTTTTGTTTGAACTTTGTACAAGGATTACCCCCTTAAACATTTCAATTGATCAACTAATGGTTTTGATATGCATTCAGGGTTGAGTTGCTAAGTATGTTAAGGTCTTTCGAGTCTCGATTAGTGTTTGTATTTTTCTTGTTTAGAATGAAAGTACCATTTATAAAAAGAAAGTGTCAATAC
>CAMOHE010052487.1:50653-88583 GCA_946598075.1 Artocarpus hirsutus | reverse complement strand
CCCTTATGTTAGGATTTTTAACCATAATTGTCATGTAATTGACATGTGGTACGTAATCAAAAATTAATTTTGATAACTCTATTATGTCTAAAGTTAATCTAAAGTTAAAAATTGATTTAATTTTAAAATTTTAATTAAATAAATTGAAAAACCTTAAAAACTTTAGAAAATTGTTAACCTCTCATTTTACTTCTATATAATTTTACGAGAAAACTATTGAAGTATTGTAAACTAATTTGTTCAACAAACTCTCATTCTTGGTATAATATGTATTATTTCGGCTAAACATCATTGAGTTTTGCCATTACTATATCATAGATAGGAAACAATAAATATTACATTTTGAAAATAGAAAGCACAGCATTACATAAGCTGTAATTGAGGGGAATTTTTGATTTTAATCTTTGATTAAAACTATCAACATATTGTTCTCTTGAATAATGTAAAGTTGATAGTTGAACTAATAAGACATGAAGACATATATCATTATCTTTGTTCTTTATGTTTTTCACCTATTCGTATACAAAAGTAAGAAAACCACTTTTGGTGCTTTCCCTAATATGTAATAAGTGTCACTTCTTCATTTTCCTCTTTTTTATTTTATTTTTCTTCCTATCTTCATCTCTTTTTTTTCCCCTCTTTCTTTGTCATATTCCCCCTTTTTTTCCTTTTCTCTTTGTATTATAACTTTAACTTTCTATTTAATTTTTATAACCTCATGTGCATTTTAAGATGGGTTTTCCATATTATATTATTTTATTTTATGGTAATATATGTCTATGTATTTATTATCAATTATTATATTAAAAAAGATAATACATGCATGTAGTGTGTGTTTACTATCAGTATTATATTATATTAAAAAAAGTGAAAGCGTTTTTGCACATGAAATTGATATGTGGCTTGAAGATTTTTTTTTCCTTTTTTTTTTTTGCCTCTCCTTTTCCCCCCTTTTGGCTCCCTTTTTTGTCCTTTTTTTTTCCTTATTTGTATCTTTAATCCTTTTTTTTTTTTTCATATTTGATCTTATCTTACTATATTAAAAGTGTGGAAGTGTTTTTGCCTTTGTAGTTGACACTTGGTAGGTAGATAGTTTCTTTTCTTTCGTTCTTTCTTTCTTTTTTTGACTTTTTACTTTCTTTTTTCTTTTTTTAATGTTTTGTCCTTCTTTTTACTATTTGAATCTTTCGTCCTTCATTTATGTCTTCTCATTTTTATACTTTTATTTTTCTTTATTGTTCTTCCTTCCTAATATCTTATAATTTGCTACAAGTTTCTCAATTTGGGTAGATTGGAGTTTTTCATCAATTATAAAGATTTTGCTAAAGAGCTTTTGTATGTACTCAGTTGTTTGTACCCCTTTCGATTGTTTGTTTTTGGAATTGAGTAAATGTTTACATTTGAGCATTTTAGTCGAGTTTAATAATGGAAGAGATTGCATGTTGAGGTTGTGTTCATTGCGATTCTGTTTTTTATAGTTTAAGGTTATATAGATTAGCACTTTTATTTTTGAGGTACATATGGTCAGTATCGATGTTTTTAGTTTTTTGATTTGAAATAAATTCTCCTTTAAAAAAATTATATTTATTAAAATTAAAGCAAATATATTTTATTTACTCCATAATAATTCAAAGGGGAAAGGGGCTAACCTAAATAGTAGATTTGGGTTAAGAGCTAGCAATAATGTTATATGTTTTCAAATATGTTAGTAAATAACATATCATAAGAAATTGAGATTTTAATTCTAAAATACACTTATCTTTTTTTCCTCTCCATCTCTCTCCTCCATTGCCGACACTAGGGTGAGTCGAGAAATACAATATTCATATGTAAATACTATATTTAGATGATTTACTGTGACATTACTAAACATTGTTGGCACCAGTGACATTGACGACTAAGAAATATAATACTTACACATAAATACTATATTTACATGTAAGTAGAAAAATTTATTGGCGACCTTGCCAGGGTCAAGAAATACAATATTTGTATATAAATATAAATATAAAAATTTACCAACAACTATGTTAGACTTCATCAATTTCTACGACATCACCGGTGGTTGGGAAATAAAATATTTACATGTAAATATTGTATTCTTGGATGTCGACGAGATCACTAGTCATTTATCATATTTACATATAAATATAGTGTTGACATGTAAAAATACTAGCGTCTGGGAAATATTGTATTTACATATAAATAAAAAAAATTCACTCATGACCTCATTGTGGTCGGAAAATGTCATAGAAATATCATATTTTCATATACATACAAAAATTTACTGATGACGTCAACGGACAAAACTGGCACTCACAACGTCGCTAGTGGTTGAAAAATATAGTATTTTTTTGTTAACGTTGTATTTCACACCAAAACTCATAAACAAATGAAAAACCTTTCTCTCTTTTTTTTTTTCATTTTTTTTTAGATTTTTTTATTTCTTCTCTCTATTATTTTTCTTTTGGATCTGTTTTTTCAAAAATCAAACGGAGCAATAATATTGAACGATGCTAGTGAATCCACAATTAGCGTGACTCTAGCGAGTTTGATTCTTTTCTTTGTCTTCCTCATTTTCATTGTTGAAGATTTTCTACAAGCTTGGTGACACTGATGTAATTGAATTTCTGCTGTCGTGATTGAAGATTGTCGCCCACCTGTCTTTGCTATTCCGACGAGCTCGATTGTAGAAATGACAAGAGAGAGAAATGGAAAGATGTAGAGAGATAAGAGAGACAAAGAACTAGGTGAAAGAGAGGAGAGAGAAAACGAGATAGGGAAGATAGAGAGGAAAAAAAGATTTCAAATTTATATTGGGTTTTTTTTAGGTTTTTAGTAGCTTTAAAATGCTGACGTATTTAAATATATTATTTATTTTACTTTTTAAAAACATCCAACATTATTTACTCATCAATAGATAAAAGGCTTCTTTGACATTGGTTTTAAGGCTGCTTTTAGCTTCTGTAACCGCTTGTAGCAACTTAAAGCATTTGGTAAAACTTGCTTTTAAAAATTGCTGCCTAGCAGAAATAATTGAGAAGTAGGTTGGAGGTTTTTTTTTTTTTTTTTTTCACAATAACTTCTATTGCCATAATTTAAAACTACTACATTAACCTTAATAAAAATAATACATAATGCTCAATATATCTATTTTTTTCATAACAAATTAAAATAACATCAATACAAGAAGTTTAGAATTTAATTATAACGTAACTTTTTTAATGGCATCATGTTTTTTTAGAGTGGTTTTTTTACGTAGGCATATAAATTATCTCGTTTGATAGAAATAATTTATTTTTCTAAAAATATATTGAGTAATATGAACAAAATTATATTTTTTAGTATTTGAATATACAAATATTATGTATGTAAATTAAAATTAAAAACTAAAACTACAAACATGTTTCATAAAGTATGTCTATTTTTGTCATTATGTGTTTCTACAGTAATTTTATGCATAATTTTTCAAACACATACAATCTTCCTTTTACTATTCATAGCAGCTTTAAAAATAATTTGTCAAATGCCTACCTACTTTTGATCTACAACGCAACATAAAAAAAACAACAGCATAGCACAACAATGTTAAACTGTTTCAAAATCTATTATTTTGTTACAAAATCTGTCATTCAAAACTAAAATATTAGCCACAATTTTGGGTTCTTTACTATATGTCACAAAAAAGAGCTTGAACTGATTTATACAATTAAAAAAACTAATTATAATAAATACCACGTTATATTATTATATTATATTTTATAGTACCAAAATATACCCTCAACTCACACAATAATCAAATAAAAATAATAAAAAATAATAATTAGATAAAAATATAATAATACAAAAAAATCGAAAAAAAGAACATCAATAGTGGCTACTGCACGGGGGCACTACTTCGCGAATCTCCAACTGATCTCCATCATAATGGTGGGGGTTTCCTTTCATTCTTTGCGTGCTCATCATGCGGCTCCATATGTCAGTCGTGCTCATTGCGTGGCTCTTGATGGACTAGCCAACGTCGTTTCCCATCAGTGTTTGCAGTGCCCGGTCAACGAAGAGAGAAAAAAGAGGGGCAGCTAGGGAAGAAAGAAAAGGATAGTAAAAGAGAGGGAAAAAAACCCTAATATGTAAATAAGGATACATTTGGCTTTTAAATTTAGCTTTTAATCTGTTATATGGTATTTTATCAAATAGTTTTGTTAAGTGTGACTAAAACAATCTACACTCAATAAACGGCATCCAGCGTAATTATCGCCACAGGTCCCCACAATTTCTCTTCTCAAACTCGCTCCATATCAGACCCAACCCTTGTTTTTTTATCTTAGCCCAGTAGTAACTGGGCCGACAGTAACGACGTCCTTTTCTCTAACCGGTCGGAACACCAACAGCCGCCTAATATATCACTCTGCAGGACCCACCAGACACTGGCCTGTTGTTTCTGCACAGTTTGATTCGATTCAATTCAATTTAATCGTCGCTGTTCTGAAAAGTAAATCCAAATTCAAAAACATCTCTTCCTTCTCTCTTCCTTAATTTTCGAAGAGAGAGAGAATCGGAGAAGCAAGATCAAGATCAGCGCAAAATTATAATCATGGCGGCAGGGTCGGAGTTACCGGAAGGAACAGTCCAGAACATTCTGGAGCAGGAGAGCCTTAAGTGGGTGTTCGTCGGCGGCAAGGGCGGCGTTGGAAAAACCACCTGCAGCTCAATCCTCTCCATCCTCCTCTCGAAGGTCCGATCCTCCGTCCTCATCATCTCCACCGACCCCGCTCACAATCTCAGCGACGCCTTTCAGCAGCGGTTCACCAAGACTCCCACTCTCGTTAATGGATTCTCCAATCTCTACGCCATGGTAAATGAATCTCTTCCAATTTAACATTGTTTGGTCAAGTTTGGAATTTTTTTCTTATTGCAGATTCTGCACGTTCTGCGTAGGGGTCTAGTGACGATTTTTTGGAATTTTAGATTTAGGCTGGATTTGGCATGAGGAATTGGATCGTACTAAGCTAAGAAATCGAATGACCCGAGGACATGTATAGAGGGCATTGCTACAAAAAGTAATTATTGGATTTCGAATGATAATAAGTAATACCAATAAGCATTACATAACGATTTAATATGTTAACACCATTTTGAAGCCCTTTAGGCTTGTGCACATGACTAAAATTAATATGGGAAATGCAGTATCGTTCGGATAAATGTTGAAGACATAATCCATAGTTTACCTTTCGATGTGGGGTTTGAAGTGGGAGAATGGCCGTTTACGTATTTGGGGGGCTCCCTGTGGATGGAAATCCATTGTCTTTGGATTTTTGGACGCCAGTGACTGAAAAAGTTGCTAAGAGACTAGATGGTTGGAACTCGGAAGAAATCGAAAATCGTCTGGTGGAGGGAGATTGACTTTAATCCGGTCTGTCTCAGCGAGCATTATTATCTGTATTTACTATATGTCCATTTTCAAAATTACCCTTTTGTTTTTGTAATATTGGAGAGGAGGATGAGAGAATTTCTTTGGGACAACCAAGATGGGGAAGGCCGAATAGCTTAGTAGTGACTTGGGATACAATAATCAAAGGCAAGCAAAAAGTGAGTTTGGGGATTGGAATTTGAAGCTTAAAAATGTGTAAGTGCTGTATGTAAAGATAAGGTTTAGGCTAACTAATATCAATCTTCTTTTGACATTGCCTTTCCTCGGATGTTTAGGCTAACTGATAATACATTCTGTGTACATCACTCAATTTGTTCTCTTTTGTAGCTATAATGAGGTCAATTGGAATTTTGCTTTTATGAGAAACCTTAATAACAAATATATAGAGGATTTGCATTCTCTACTCCAAACCCTTGGATATTTCTTCCCAAGGTTGTTCGTCCCGGAAAGTAGGTTATGGTATTGTGACCCCACAAGCTTTTCCTATAAATCTTTCTTTCTTTCCCTTGTTGATGAAGGGAAGAATTCTTTTCTGTATCGTATAAATTCATCTGGAATGTGTCCCCCATAGATTCATGGTTCTAAAAGGGATACTTACCTTCTTGTACCTTATATTTTAGGTTTTCTTAAAAAACTATACCTTTGGTTTTTGTACTTATCTAATACGTCCCGTTAAATTAGATTTTATGTACAAATCTATACCTTGTCTTGGTCAATAATTGAATTTGAGCCCCTAAAATGACCAAATTATCCTTGAAAATGAAAAAAAAAATACTTTGAAAAATAAGAAGGGGGAAAAAGCTCATTTTGGGGGTATTTTTGAACATTTTTCGGTCAAATAGGGTATTTTGGGCCTTTTTAGGTCAAAATCGAACGTTGACCGTGAAAAAGGTGTAGATTTGTATATTAAATCTAATATGAAAGTATACATTTGATGAGATAAAAAACCAAAAGTGTAGTTTTTGAATAAACTTACAGCAGAGAGTATAAAAAGGTTAATACCTTGTGATAAAATAAAAGAAGAATGTCTTTGAATTGCATCAGAGAAATTATATTAGATGAGCTAGAGCAGATTCCCTTTAAGGTGTCCTATCTGGAGTTTAGTTTCTTTACGTGATCAATTATATTAGATTAGCTCCCAAGCCAACCGTCACTGTCAAAATTGAGGTGTGAAATGTTGATCTTCTCCTGAAGTAAAATAACAACTCGAGTGGAGTTAGTCAGGTAAGGTTTTGATATTCCAATAGCCAAACTATCATGAAGCAGAAGCACTTAAAATGTCCTTTTGCCAAACTTGGAGTTTTTGTTTTGTTTTTCATTTGATAATCAATAACGTTTGGGGTATTTACACAAAAATTCCTGTTAGTTTTATTTTTCCACTCTTTATCCTTCTATTTTTAGAAAGTTCAAAATCATTTTATTGAAAAAACTTGTTCGAATTTCATTTCTCACACACCTTGTGGTCTAAAAAAACAAGGGAAAAAACCAAAGATAACCATAATTAAATTGAATTTATTATATTTTTTTTCACAAAAAACGTTAAGGAAATTTTTTTATACATTTAAAAAACTTGAAACGTCATATGTCTCTTGAACTTTAATTTGTTTAGGGTTTTTATGCTTTTTTAATGTTTGAAATGTTTTTCAAGAATGATTTAAGGACATTTTTGTCTTTTTTCCCTTTTGTTAGGTCCACAAACTGCATCGTGGACGCAATCGATATGAGTTTCTCAAATGCAAATGATACATTTGTGATGTCTAAAAACAATGGGATAATTTGGGAAAATCTTAGTACTATGAGGGAAAATACCAAAATACCCCCTGTGTTTTGTTAAGATTTCACTTTTGTTCCTTTTATTATAAAAATGCCTAAAACATCCCATGTTTTCAAAATCATACACAAATACCCCTAAAGAAATTAAACTTTTAAAAACCAAAATTACCCTTCCTAACAATACTAAACCAAAATATTAAATAAAATCAACGTTAAAAAGTTAAAAACTCTCAAAATAATTGAAGTATTTACTTAATTGAAATATTTATTTGAACAATATAAATTACCTTTTCTTTAATTTTTAAGTCAAGTCATATTTAAAATAACATTTAATCTATATATTGGGAAGGATAATCTTGGAATTTTTAAAAAAATTGATTGCTTTAGGAGGTATTTTGAGTATGAATTTGTGAACACATGGGGTGTTTTGGGCATTTTAATAATAAGAGTGCAAAAGTGGTATTTTGGAAAAACACAGAGAATGTTTTGGGTGCTTTTCCAAACTATGAGGTATATTCAAGTAATTGACCAAACAGTTTTTAACTCTCCGGAAATGCAGTTTTTTGTAATTTTTCACTCATGATTTGTGAGGAAATCTCTTCCTTTGTTTTTTGTACATTATGATTTTTATTAATAAATTCAGTTTCTTGCTTAAAAAAAAAAAACAGTACTTAACTCTCCGGAAATGCAGTGGTACCAGTTGTTTGAATACTCGTATTACCTATCCCCACAGTTTAACTGGGGTATATCTGACATTTTAATTTATTCTTCAAGCCAACCATTGATAGGGAGGGATTTGCAGAGAGTCAAATTATATGGTATTGGATTGTAATTTCAAGAAATAAGAGGTTATTGGTGTGAAAAACGTGGAAATAGAGGGAGAGTAAATTTATGTTCTATGTTTTGAGAAATTGAGGAAGATTTTTGTAATTAGGCCATAGGTTGTTTTTTTTTTTTTTTTTTTTTTTTTTTTTTTTTTCGTTACAAACATATTTTATGGTTATCCTTATATGGTACTTTCTGATTATGATCTACTACAGGAGGTGGATCCAACCGTTGAGAATGAAGAGGTGGGTGGTGCAGAGGGAATGGATGGTTTGGTTTCTGAGCTAGCAAACGCTATTCCTGGAATTGATGAGGCCATGAGTTTTGCAGAGATGCTGAAGTAAGAACTAAGAAACATGTCTTTTATACTATCGTTGTTTCCTTTTTCTCTAAATAAATTATTCTGTATCATTAGGGCCTGGGTAGGTAATGACCATTCTCAAGCTTGATTCAAGACGAGAATTGTACTTTTTCCACATAAAAAATATTCAGTATCATTAGGATCCCAGATACGTGATGTCCATCCTCAAGATTTGATTCTACTTGAGAGGTTCTGCTTGACTACATTCAGTCTGTTTGAGGATTTTTTTTGATCCTTTGTTTTATTAAATATCTATTAAGCCAAAAGCCAAATTTATGCTGCATATTTACGGAGAACAATCTGATGGCTTAGTCAATGATGCAGCTAATTCTTCTGCAAGCACACTCACATGCTTTCACACATAAAACTCCTCATATATTATGTTTTACTTCCTTTTAGAGTTTGGTTTATCTGCTAGTTAATATACTTCTTTTAATTTGTTTGTGCGGTTTATGTGCAGATTGGTGCAAACAATGGACTATTCAGTTATAATATTTGACACGGCTCCGACGGGTCATACACTTCGGTTATTGCAATTTCCATCTACCTTAGAGAAGGGTCTTGCAAAAATAATGTCTTTGAAAAGTAAATTTGGTGGTATGATAAGTCAGGTATGTTCTTGAATTTTGCTGAGTACACTAGGCATATCTATCTTTTTGCACCAGCATTTAATGAATGAAAGTTCGATCTCATGAGATTGTAACGTTTCAATAACAAACTAATTAATAGTAGTTTTTGAAGAAGTGACATTTTTAAGTTTATTGTGAAATGTTGATGCTCAGATGACCCGATTGTTTGGTGTCGATGATGAATTTGGGGAAGATGCGATTTTGGGAAGGCTTGAGGGCATGAAAGATGTGATTGAACAAGTTAATAGGCAATTTAAAGACCCGGTAAGAGTAACTATCCATTTTTTGGAATTTTTTTTTGTTACTGTAGTTTATTTTCCCATGTGGCATGATTATTGAATTATTATCTTGTTAAGCTTTTATCCTTTCTGGTGTGGTTATGTCTACTTTGAATTAAAATTAAGTATACAAGTGAAGATAAAACTCTAAAGTTTACCATCTTGAAACATTTGTTGCATTTAGTAGTGGCAGGCTCAGGTATGTTGGTTGGCAAAATCGGAACAAGAACAGGAAATTTAAGAGAAATTTATTCACTCTTTATTATAACTGAAAGTGGTAAATAACCAAATAGGGGCTATTCGAGTAAGCCCAGCACTCCTTATGCAAATTAGAGAAAGATCTTAGTTAATGGTCGATACCCCCTTCTCCCTATTTCCTCCCTACTTATACTCTTTGATTGCCTTCCTTCTCTCTAATCCTGAGGCCTAACTACTTTACCAACTTCATTCTTCCCTTCCTTCTCTTCCTGAATTCTCGGAACCTCCTTCACATGCTCACCGCATTCCCCCAAAACAACCTACACGTCACCCAATCCTTCTTCTATCAGCCCCAAAGCCAATGCTCTTGCCAACTCATCCTTTTTCCTAATGCCACGTCTAGCATATGAAAATCTTATAGGAGGTCTAAAGGGACCACTCACATCAATGCCCGCCCCCAAAAGATGCACGTTGTCCTAAAGGTGAAGCTTAGGAAAATGAGCATTTATCGCCTCAAAGGACTCCCAAGTATCATCATGAGCAAGAAGGTCAGACCAATGGATGAGAACTTCCAAGTCTGAAGATGCACCTCGACGAATTTGTCTCACCCCATGTAACTTAGCAAGTGTTGCCTTCAACTCCAGGTCTAATGTCAGCTGTGAAGGTAAAGAACAAATAGGAAGGGAGCTGCCCTTAGCTACCCAAAGCTAAGACACGTGGAAAACATCGTGAATAGTAGCTGAAGGTGGCAGCTTAAGGCGAGCTACCGCCTCTATCCGCTCTAAAATCTCAAACGGCCCATAATATTGAGGAGCCAGTTTCTCAAACTGGCGGTGTGCTAAAGATTGCTGCTTGTAAGGACGTAGCTTAAGGAACACCAAATCACCGACTCCAAATTGCACATCTCTCTATCGTCCATCAGCTTGGAATTTCATCTTCTGTTGAGCTCGTGAAAGATGCTGCTTCAATTCTTCTAAAATTATGTCCCGTTCCTTTAATTCTTGGTCCATGGTTGCCACTTGAGAAGTACCCACGACATATCAGATCAAGGGAGGGGGATCCCACCCATACAAAGCACTAAAAGGAGTGGTCTTAGTGGCCATATGGAAGCTAGTGTGGTACCAAAACTCAGTCCAAGGCAGCCATCGGTGCCACTGCCGAGGCGTACCAGATGATAAGCATCTCAAATAAGTTTCTAGACAGCGATTTACCACTTCCGTTTGGCCATCGGTTTGGGGATGATAGGTCGTGCTGCGTAAAAGAGTAGAACCCTGTTGCTTGATTATTTATGTCCAGAACAAGCTCAAAAAGACTCGGTCGCGATCCGATACGATGGTGCAAGGGACCCCGTGCAAATGAACCACCACTCGAATGAAGGTAGTAGCCACAGACACGGCTATATAAGGATGCTTTAGAGGAATAAAGTGGGCATATTTACTGAGTCGATTAACCACCACAAGAATTGCATTAAACCCTTCCGATTTAGGCAACCCTTCAATAAAATCCATAGATAAATCCCCCCATACATGCTCGGGTAGCGGCAAAGGCTGCAAAAGACCTCCAAGAGCTAAAGCCATATATTTGTGCTGTTGACACACCTGGCACTTCGCCACATAAGACATCACATCTGCCTTCATGCCAAACCAAAACCACTTTGCTGCTAGGTGTTGATATGTTTTCAAGACTCCCGAATGCCCTCGCACAGCTCCATCATGATAAGCTTGAAGCAAGTCAAATAAATGGAGAGAAACGCGAAAGGACTATACGCCCCTCATGGAACAAGCGGTCTCGTTCAATAATAAAACCTGGGTGTGACTTCGGATTTTGCTTGATATCTGCCATAATTCATGCCAACCTGTCATCCAAAGCCACTTGTTGTGCTAATTTCTCTATGCTTAACACCATGGGAGCTGAAAGGACTCCCAAACCCATCATAGCCGGCACCTATGATAAAGCATCTGCCACTCTATTTTCCCCCTACCTTAAATTGAATCTCAAAATCGTACCCCAATAATTTGGACAACCATTTCTTATTATCTCCACTGATTACGTGCTGTTCGAGAAGAAACTTCAGACTCCGTTGATTTGTGTAAATAATAAAATGCCTGCCTAATAGATATGGACACCACTTCTACACGAGGACTATGGCCATCAATTCTCTTTCGTAGACAAACTTTAGATGATTTCGAGGGGAGAGTGCTTGGCTAAAATAAGCAATAGGCCTCTACTCTTGCATCAAAACCGCCCCCACCCCTACTCCGGAAGCATTAGTTTCCACGATAAACGGTTGGCCAAAGTCGGGCAAAGCGAGCACAAGAACTTAAGTCATCTTCAGCTTTAAGGAATTGAAAGCGCATTCTACTTCTGTGTTCCAAATGAAGTTGTCTTTCTTGAAAAGGTCTGCTAAAGGGAGAGCAATAGAACCATATCCCGCCACAAATTTGCGGTAATATCTCATGGGACCAAGGAAGCCTTGGAGTTCCCTCAAGTTGGTAGGAATCGGCCAATTCTTCATCACTTCTACTTTTGATACATTAGCTACAATCCCTTGTCCTGAAATAACGTGCCCCAAATATTCCACACTTGACGGCCCGAATATGCATTTTTCTTCATTAACGAACAGCTCATTTTGATGCAACACTCTCGTTACTGTCTCTAAGTGTACCACATGCTCCTCTACCGAGTGACTATATACAAATGTCATCAAACAATACCAAGACAAACTTGCGAAAATAAGGTTGAAATACCTTGTTCATAAGAGACTAGAATGTGGCTGGTGCATTCGTGAGTCCAAATAGTATTACTAAAAACTCATAGTGGCCATCATGAGTCCGGAAAGCTGTTTTAGGCACGTCCTTACTGTTGACTTTGATTTGCTTATGTGAGGTCGAGCTTGGAAAAAATAGTTGTGCCATGTAATTCATCGAGCAGCTCGTCAATCACCGGAATTGGGAAATGGTTGGGAACAGTCTTGCGATTGAGTGCCCTATAAGCAATGCAAAACCTCCAACTCCCATGTTTCTTTTTAACCAAGAGCACCGGACTAGAGAATGGGTTGACACTTGGTTGGATTATACCCACTGCTAACATTTCCCCCACTAAGCGTTCAATTTCCGCCTTCTGCACCTGTGGGTATCAGTATGGCCTTGCATTTATTGGTGACACCCCTTCCTTGAGAACGATAGCATGCTCGCGGCCCCTAAGTGGCGGCAGGCGTTGCGGAACTTGAAATACACCTTCCCATTGTTACAATACTGCTTGTACAGCAGTTGGTATCTGCTTAGTAGGACTGACCGTGCCCCTTTCCACATTACTCTGCCTAACTTCTAATAGGATCCCATGGCCTTCATGTTTCACTGCTCTCTGCTTAGCCTTCAAAGAAATAGCCATCTTACACTAGCTGGGGTCTCCTTGTAAACAAACAGAAGTCTCACCAATGCGAAACTTCATAGTAAGGGACGACCAGTTGACTTGCATTGCTCCCAGTGAAGCTAACCACTGCATTCCTAAAATTAAATCTGTGCTTCCCAAATTGAGAGGTAAGAAGTCTTCCATCACTTCTAACTGCTGCAACAACAAGACGACCCCCTTACAAACTCCTTCGCCCCTTACAATCACTCCTGTACCCATCGCTACCCCATAACTCCCCGTAGTATCTATTGGAGGCTCTAATTTTTTTACCAGATCCTAGGAAATAAAATTGTGGGTAGCTCCACAATCGATGAGCACCACCACTTGTTGCTGTACTGTCCCCTTTAACTTCATTGTCCGACGAGTGGTGAGTCCCACCACTGAATTTAAGGTAACCTCTGCCAACTCTTCAAGCATACCTATCACCTCCGACTCAACTGCTTCATCTGATTCGCTCTTCTCCTCCTGGATCATCAAAACCTGCAATTCACGTTTTGGGTAGCGATGGCCATAGCAGTATTTGCCATCACAACGATAACATAGACCATTCTCCCTTTTGGCCTGGATCTCTGCATCTGTCAACCTCTTAAAGGAAGTCATGGCACTATTAGCGAATCTATTGGATATTCCTTGCTGTTTTTGCGGTCCAACCGAGTAATTCTTTGAGTTATTATAATTGTGAACATTAGAGTTGGGCTGGGCCCAAGCACTATTCTGGTTTGAAGGATTTTTAGTAGGCCCTGTTTGCAGATTTTTATCTTCAATTCTTTGGGCCCAGTCCATAATATGGCCCAAGCCTTGTGGCTTCAGAACCCTTATCTCAGCCTTGATTTTTGAACGCAAACCATTAATGAACAAGCTCTCCAGAACTTGCTCCAATAGATCGACGAGCAGCGCGGCGAGAAGCTCAAATTGCCGACGATACTCTCGAACGGTGGACTCTTGACGAAGCGCAAGCAGTTTCTCACACTGATTTCCTTCCTAGGTTGGCCTGAACTGATCGGCGATCATCCCCTTCTGCTCTGTCCAACTCCGTACAGCACGTCGTCTGTCCTCCCATTGAAACCACGCCAGAGCTTCCCCATCGAGACTCACAACCGCTACCTCCAACTTCTCGTGCTCACTCAAGCGATTGAGCGCTAAGTAACGCTCAACCTTAAAAATCCAGCCGTTTGGATTCTAGCCATCAAAAGTGGGCATTTCCACCCTCCAAGTCCGACACTCCATTCTTCCTCCTCCTTGTCCCTCTCGTGTCTCCACTGCTTCCCGATGTCCGCCAGTCTCTCCCTCCCCTAGCGTGACTCTCGATTGTACTGTTGGAGTGGCCATCCTCACTGATGGTCCTTTAGTGGAACCTTCTATGAGTTGCCGTCGAATCCCCTGTAATTTCGACAGTAGCCTAGCCATTCCATCCTCCAACTGATAAAGTTTCTTAACGTCAGTCTTCACCTCTTCCAACTCTCGTTGGAAAATCTCCTTACTCGATTCCACCTTCTCCAAACGGTCTTGAAACTTTTTCGTGGTAGCTGCCATCCCAACGATCGACGGCTCTGATACCAATTTGGTAGGCTCAAGTATGTTAGCTAGCCAAATTGGAACAAGAACAAGAAATTTAAGAGAAATTTGTTCACTCTTTATTGATAACTGAAGGTGGTAAATAACCAGACAGGGGCTATTCGAGTGATCCCTGCACTCCTTATACAAATTAGAGAAAGATCTTAGTTAATGGTCGATTCCCACTTCTCTCTATTTCTTCCCTACTTATACTCTCTAATTTCCTTCCCTCTCTCTAATCTTGAGGCCTAACTACTTAACCAACTTCATTCTTCCGTTCCTTCCCTTCCTGAATTCTCGGAACCTCCTTCACATGCTCACTGCATGCCCCCAAAACCACCTCCACGTCACCCAATCCTTCTCCTATCAGCCCCAAAGCCAATGCTCTTGCCAACTCAGCCTTTTTCCTAATGCCACGTCTAGCATATGTAAATCTTATAGGAGGTCTAGAGGGACCATTCACATCAATCAGGCAGTCTAAGCCAATAAATTTTAAAGCAGGAAAAGGGACTGGGCAGAAAATTTGTATGAGAAAGTGCTCCCTGAAAAAAAAATCTGTACTTAATGCTAAGGAACTTGAGAGCACATAGTGTACGTTATTTCTTGCGTGGTTTTAAATTCTGCCTATTTGTTTGATTCTTCAATTGCTACTGCATATTTCGTCTTGAGCTTCATTCAATAGGTAATATGTAATGTGTTTTGCTACCCAACCTAGCACTATCATTTATTCTACTGAGCATCACTAAAACCAACTAATTTATTGCTATTTACTCATATTAATGTTGGTAAATAAACCAATTTTATTGTGCGTAGGAAAAAATTTTAAACGGTATCCTGAGTAGAGTATTGAAATTCTTTGAGTACTATCTTAAAGCTTCATACATCTCATATTTCACCATTTGCAGGACTTGACAACCTTCGTCTGTGTTTGCATTCCAGAGTTCCTGTCTCTCTATGAAACTGAGAGATTGGTTCAGGAACTTACCAAGTTTGAGATTGATACACATAACATTATTATTAACCAAGTACTTTATGATGAAGAAGGTAAGGCTTCCGCTTGTTTTTCCCTTTTCCGTTCTCTTCCTCCCTGTTGAGGTACTTTCTTTTAAGAGAAACTAATATTTGATTCCCTTTGCTGTTGTTATAGATGTCGAGTCCAAATTGCTCAGAGCAAGAATGCGTATGCAACAAAAGTACCTTGACCAGTTTTACATGTTGTATGATGATTTCCATATCACCAAGCTGCCATTGCTGCCACAAGAGGTAAAATACATATTACCATATCTATGAGTTAAAAGAAGTCAGAACTCGGAAGATGTTAATTGATATAACATCTATAGTTTAAGCATATGTCAGCTAGCTGCAAGGTAAACAATAGAAAGTAACTTCATTGAAATAAAAATTGGATTGTTACTAAAACTATTTTTTACTTAAAAGTATGGAAAGATCCGTCTTTCTTTATATATCTTGCTTTGTAACCGACTGAAATGGTGGAGAATATTGTGATTGCACTGTCATCTGCCCCAAATTAGTTGTGCATTTGAGATTTTTTCTTTGTACAATCGCTTTGGGCAATGTTGTTCCATAGTTCAGCGCTTTTTGAGGTTGATCCTTTTTATCAACTTATGGATTCAAAATTAAAAATTGGGTTGAAGATAGTAGGAACGGTAATTTTTGACCCTTGAGATTGCAGTAACCTTGCAACTGAAGTTATACTATTAAAGGACAAATTTTTAATGTGATAGAAATAGAAGTACAAATTGAAAGTAATCATTTATGTTTCTGCTTTGGTCTCATCTTCTATTCCCGTCAAAATTTTTATTCCTTTTGAACACTGATTGAATTTTTCCTGCTTAGAGTTTCCAATTATTAACTATCCATGTGGGACTTTTTAGAATAATTTTGAGAGGATAATGTGAATTAGATTGTTTACCGGTGGTTTTCCTATTTGGTTAAAAATTTCACTGGCTGGTTTTGATGAATTACATTGTCTTTCCTTTTTTTCCGGTTATTAAATTTTATTTTTGTTGTTGACGGTGCTGTTAGTAAAGCAGTGATGTGGGAACAAATATTTTCTACTCTTGATTATTCTGACATTCGATGATTCATATCCATTAACATCTCTAGGCCTCTGAATTTCTTGCATTTTATTTAATTTGGTTTCATGCCTTAGTTCCAGAACTTGAGAATATGGTCCTCTAGTGGTTTATCACTTGATGCAAGAAAAGAATTCCACGCAAAGCCATTTTGCTACAATCAGTTTACCCCTCCGGATGATATCAAAAGGATTCTTCCTTGAGGGATAATATTTCTTGATAAAGTCCACCATTACACAAATGTAAATAACTCCATTAGTCCTATGCCCCAAGTGAAAGCAGTGTAAACAATTTGTCATATTAATTCTTTGGTAGTTGGTATGTGAGACTTTTTAAGGTTATATTAGACAAGATAGCAGGAAAAGGAGCTAGTGGGCACGCTCCACAGGGGTGGGGGGATGGGAATAAAGCGGTTTTCATACTTTTTAATTTGCTTAACTAGCGTCTTAAACTTTGGGAAGTCTTCATGTCAAACAAATTCAGAATTCTGAAAGTTGCCTGATCCGTGTGGAGTTTAACCTAGTCAGCTTGTTCACTGGATTCTTATGGATTTGTAGGTTACTGGAGTTGAAGCACTGGAATCATTTTCAAGTCACTTTGTGACTCCTTATCGACCTACGAAGAGTAGAGACACTGTGGAAGATCTAGAGAGAAGAATATCCACGCTTAGGCTGCAGTTAAAAGATGCCGAAGAAGAGTTAGAAAGACTCGGAAAAGGAAAGCAAAAGATCTGATTACACCAACGCAACCAGCATCGAATTCTCGCCTTCTTTTTTAATTCATTCCAAATCTCTATGGGCTACCGCAAGAAGTAAAACCTTCTATCCATTGCCCATCATCGATTTCTGGTTAGCTTAAGTTTGTTTAATATATTTATTTCTTTATTTTTTTTTCTTTGTGCCTTGGATCTTAATCAGTCAGATATTCACATTGTAACGTGCTTTAAAATTGATTCGTCTATGCTAGAGGATTCTTTCTCTTTTTCTTTTATGCTGCTGATTACTTTTGTTACTAGCGAAGATTATTTTAAGATTTTCAGGCAGCAAATTGCTGAGAAATTTTGTTCCTGAGAGCAAAGCAAATGCTGTTGTAGCTTGCGTACACTTTGGCGATTGAAAAGTGAATTTACATTTGGTGGCATTTATGTTTCTTTCTCCATGCTCTATGGTAGAACTTGATTTTGTAAATTAGGAGAAAATCCAAGAGTTTGTTGAAGGATTTAGTTTCTGTGCCACCTGCAATCATACAGTATCTCTGTAGTTCTTATATTGCAATCCAAAATAGAGAAGTTTCTGTTTACTCCCAACGGTAATCAGTAAAATTCTTCACCTACTTTGGATATATATATATATATATATGTATGTATATATATATATATATGTATTACTTTCGAGTTTCGATTAAAAAGGGAAAAAAAACCGACTTTTGTGGTGTTATTACAACAAATTAGCAAAATCCAATTTTTGGACTATGCAGCTACCGCATAACAACGCAACAGTTATAAGACGTGTGTGTATGGCTAACGCACACATATATGATTAAAAGTCAAATATCCAAACGTCTAAAACATGAACATATATGATTAAAAGTCAAATATCCAAATGTCTAAAACATGAACATATATGATGAAAAGTCAAATATTCGAATAACAAATTGATCACGGACAATATCCACCCAGATCTGATAATTTGCCTGTCTTTGCTCCTCCTCTTTTTAGAACCTAAAGTAAAACCTCATATGAAAAAGTTGCACCGGAATGAGAGTAATCTTGTTGGCTGCAATAGAAAGCATCTTATTATTATAAAAAAATTTTTAGAGATGGCAACCTCTGTTGAGATGGCCGAGTTGGTCTAAGGCGCCGAAAGGGTGTGGGTTCAAATCAAACTCTCAACATGTAAGTTGTTTTTTTTAACGCCTAGTAGTCTGTCGTTTGATTTTTTTCAACAAGCATGTTTTTTCCAACTCAAGAGAAAAACAGAACTATAAAGCCATAACCAATTAACCAATCAAGAGAAAAATGGTATATAAGCAGCAATGGACAGTAAATAAATGGTTAAAGAGCAACTTACAAGAATGCTACTTAATTGCACCATCTTATTAAAAATGCCTTCCAACAAAGCACTTATCAAAACTACTCTTTTATTCGAAATCAAAAATTTATTAAAAGACTAAGTTAACCTTTCTCCTAAAATAGAACCTGCCAGGGTTCATTCCAAAACCCATTAGGTTTCGTCATGAAACCCAGTAGGTTCCACCATGGAACCCGCCTCTAGTCGCGGAGTAGAGGCCAGATTGTAACCTGCTAGGTTCAAACTTGGAACCAACCACATTCCGACTTAATTTTTTTGAAACAAAAAAGCGCCAACCACCTTTGGTTGTAGATGTGGGTGTCGGTTGTAACCTGCTAAGTTTCAAACAAACTATTTATCAAAACTACCCTTTTATTTGAAATTGGAGATTTATTAAAAGACTAAGTTATCATTCCTCCCGAAATGGAACATGCTAGGTTTTGTTCCAAAACCTTGATGGAACCCGCCTCTAGTCATCGGGTTGTAATCTATCAAGTTCTAACTTGGAACCTCCTTTTTTATCTTGTAATATTCTAGACCCAATTTCGATAGTAACTTTTGATTTTCAGTACAATCGAAACAAACTTTTGCTTTTATTTCTTCCAACATCCTCTTTCCCTCCTCAAAGTTTCTTTTATTCACAAACTGGGATAAAAGTTAAACTTTAAACTCAACAATGACTAATTAAATAATTGAGTACTAAACTTCATAATAATTAAAACAAACAGTGATCAACTCATTGAGATTAGAAAGTGATCCAGTCAAAGTACCACAATAATGGTTAAGATCAAATTATGCAAATAGAACGAACCCTATATTAGTGATGTCAAAATGACGATTTAATCAAATCTAAAATAGGTGAGCAAATCAAGCTAATTAATGGTAAGATTTTTGAAAATAAATTGAATTCAATGATGAGATTTTGAGCCATGAAGATGGCTATGTCATGAAAGTGTGTTGGGCTAAGTTGGGTGAATAGATCGAACCCAATGTTGGTGGGATAGAGAGCCATAAAAATGATATAATCAGACCAAATTGGTGAGTAGATTGAACCAAATGTTGGTGAGATAGAGAGCCATGAAATCGGCATAGTCGAGCCAAATTAGATGAGTAGATTGAACCCAATGTTGGAAAAATTTTGGCCGTAAGGATGGTGTGTCAAACTAAGCATTGGGTTAGTATATTAAACCTAATGGGTGGAAGCATGAGAACTAGAGAAACAATAGGTCAAATAAAATATTTTTTTTTATAAAGTAGCTGCACTCGTTTATAGAACACGAGCTGCCAACATACCCATGGGTAGGGATCAAGCCATATGTAGTTCAAAAAATGATTTTTTTTTTTTTTTTTTTGATAAAGTAGCTGCACTTGTTTATAGAACACGGGCCACCTCCATACCTAGGGGTAGGGATCAAGCCATATATAGTTTACCTTTACAAGCCTAATTGCCTTTACATCCATTGCTAATGAACTCCTTCGATTGATACTCAGGAATTATGACGTCAGACAACCTATCATGAAACAAATTGAACAAGGCAAATAAAATTCTTGAGAAACAAAAACAATAAAATTGTTTAGTCATAACAGATACAAACTAAAGATAATATGGTGATTGTTGTCCCGTCTAGCTTTTCAAGTTTGTACACTCCATCCTAAATAACTCTTCTAATTTTGTACAGAGCTTTCCCATTTACAACGAGCTTTCCGGCATTCATTTCTCTCATATTCTAGAATACCTTTCGTAAAACAAACTTCCCTTCTAAAAATCTTCTGATCTTAACCTTGGAATTATAGTACCTTGTGGTTGCTTGTTGATATCGTCCAAGGCGATAGAGAGCCTTTTCCCTCTTCTCATTGATCAAATCGAGTACATCCTTAAGATTTTAATCATTAGTCAGCTCGTTAAGAAGTGAATAGTTAACGCAGTGGTCATGAACAATAATTTCAACTAGGTTGACAACTTTTGTTTCATAAATGAGGGAAATGGGGATTTATCAATTGCTTTCCTCGAAGTTGTCCGATATGCCTATAGAACCATTAGTAGCTTCTTGACCCAGCGAATTTTTATCGCCTCCAGCTTTTTTTAAAAATTTTTAACTATTGTTTTGTTGGTGGCCTCGGCTTGTCTTTACCCTTGCAGATATCTGGGAGTTGAAAAATTAAGAATGATTTCTTAGTCTTGACAAAACTTCTTGAAGGAACTGGAGATGAACTAGGAGCCATTGTTGGTAACAATCTCTCTGGTCATTTCAAATCAATAGATAATGTTTTGACAGATAAATTGTTCAACATTTTTCTACTTTATATCTAAAAAAGCCTCAGCATCTAACCATTTAGAAAAATAGTCAATAAGGACAAGTAAATACTTTACTTGACCAGGAGTTGGCAGAAGTGGTTTGATCATGTCCATGGAATACTTTATGAATGGATAAGACAGGCTGATCGAAAAGAGTTCATTCCCCAAGTTGATAGATGATTGGTGCATGCTTTTGCCAACTATCACATTTTTTAGCGAAGCCCTCAAAGTTGTTCTACGTCGTGGTCCAATAGTAATCTTGCCTCTTGATTTTGTTGAAGAGTAACCATCCCCCCTAGTGATTTCCAATAGTAATCCTTCGTGAACCTCCCAAATCGCTCCTTTTGACTTTTCCCAAACATCAAAGATAGGGTCCTACGATCAATCACTTGTGTAGTTTTCCATAGACCAAACAATTTCTTATCGCGTAGATCTTGATCTTTCTTGCAACCTACCTATCGTCTGGTAACCACCCTTTTATTGATATACATTTTGATTGTGATGTAGGCCCTCCAATCATCTCTAGGGTCCACAAAAACACTTCTTTGTTTTCTTCAATGCTTGGATATTCGATGAATCCTAAGGGGATGGTCCTCTTTTCCTTGACTTCAATAGCTAAACTGAGATTGGCAAGGGCATCATCCCTTGTGTTTGACTCATGAGGCACATGTTTTATTTTGGTCCTATCAAACTAAGACTTGAGTATGTTGACAATTTCGAAGTAAGAAATCATCTTTTCATCTAGTGCTTCATATTCTCTAGTGATATGGTTGACAATCAAAAGTGAATCACTCTCAACAATGAGCTTGATAGCCCCTAGTGTCTCTGCTAGCTTCAGTCCAACAACCATGGCTTTATATTCTGCTTTGTTATTTATTGCCCTGAAGCCTACTTGAAGCTCTACTCGATCTATTCGCTTGTTGGTGAACATAGCAGGACGTTGACTCTCGAGCCCTTCTTATTGCTCAATCTGTCCACTTGCATTATCCATACCCGTGGCTCTTCATCTTTGGACTCATATGTTAGCTCTGTTACAAATTCTACTAACACCTAAGCATTTAATGCTTATCTGTTTGTACTTGATATCAAACCTAGTGAGTTTGGTTGCCTACTTTGTTAACCTTTAAGAAACATTAAGCTTGTGTAAGATTGCTCGCATTGACTATGATGAGAGCATAATGATGGCGTGGCCTTAGATGTATGGTCGCAGCTTATGAGCAGATGTGATGAGTGCAAGGGTAAGCTTTTCGATCACCACATATCTCATCTCAGCGTTGAGCAAAGTGTGGTTTGTAAAGAAGACTGGCTTTTGGATTGAATGTTCTTCTCTAAAGAAGGACAAGCTTATTGTTGTCTCTGAGATCGCTAGATAAAGGTACAAAGGTTCTCCTTCTTTTGGCTTTGACAAGATATGAGGAGAAGTTCACACCGATCATTCCACTTAAATTTTGCATTCCTTTTTAATAACTAAAAGAATGGAAAGCATTTCTCAAAGGAACGAGTTATAAACTTGTTGAGTGTGGTTACTCGGCCTATTAGCTTCTGAATGTCATGTTTGCTTCGTAGAGAGGGCATGAACTAAAAAGCCTTGATTTGATTTGGGTTCACTTCGATTCTTCGTTTTGTTACCAAATATCTAAGAGACATGCCACTAGCAACTCCAAAGTTGAACTCTTCAAGATTCAACTTCATGTTGTCCTTTTCTCAGCATGTTGAAGCATTCCTATAGATGTTGAACATGATGCTGAGCTTTTAAGGATTTTACTAACATATCGTTGATGTATACCTCTATTATTTTTCCTATTTGCTCCTCAAACATCATATTGACAAGGCTTTGGCATGTGGCTTCTACATTTTTCAAGCCAAAAGGAATGACCTTGAAACAAAATATGCCTTGTTTTATGATGAATACGGTTTTCTCTTAATCTTCAGGATGGAGGAGGATTTTGTTGTAACTCGAGAAAGGGTTACGAAAGCTTAAAAATTCATTGTCAACTATTGTGTTGACGAGGAAGTGGATGTAAGGCAATGGATAGCTGTCTTTCATACACACCTTGTTTAGGTCAGTGAAATTGATACATATTCTCCATTTGCCATTCTTCTTTCACATAACCACTACATTTGTAAGCCAATCTAAATATTGCATCAGTTAGATGAAACTTACCTATAGCAAATGACTAACTTCCTATTTTACATTATGGTTATGCTCGATCACTAGTTTGCTTCACTTATGTCACATAAGTCGATGGTTGAGATCGATGTTCAACTAATGGGTGGTTATGCTTGGGTCGATGCTTAGCATATCTACATGGGACCAGGTGAAATAATCTCTGTTTGCCCTCAAAAATTAAACTACAACTACCTTCACATCTGGATTGTGCTGCGAGCCAATGTTTACTTTTCTATGCTTGTTCTAGGGGTTGATTTGCACTTCATCCAGCTACTTGAGTGCAGGCTCTCCCTATATGAGGGGCTTGTTTGTAATTGTTATAATGTTCTGCTTCATGGACATAAGATATCAATGACTTGTTGAATCTTCGCTTCCCTTAATTTATCATATTCCTTACTTCCTTGAAAGCAAATTTTCTAATGGCACGTAGATGAAATTGCCTTCATTGCATGAATCCATGGCCTCCTAAGGATATCATGTTGTAGCCAGATAGGCAATCCATGATGAGGAAGTTCATCATCTTGATTTCTCTGGCAACTTAAACTAGCAGTATTCACTTTCTTAAATCTTTCTTGCTAATTTCCATTTCTCTAAATGTAGGAACAAAATATTTGCAGATCTTCCATAATCAACAAGTATTCAGCTGATCTCGTAATTTGCAATGTTAAGCTTGATTACAAGCTCGTCGTCGTATGGCTTATTGAGCTCTAACTTGTCATTGTTATGAAATGAATTGAGTGATTGTTGTATTCCTCACCACTTATCCTGCTAATGGTTGGTTGGTTCTCCTTTCTCTGGTGAGTTTTTATCTAGTTGACAATGTCCCTATTGTAGCTGACCCCCCGCAGATGACTCTCATTACTTTCCTAACTGATAGTGGTGGTGGTGTCTTGCCTTAAGCTCGATCGTTCCTATGACTGTCCTACTCGCAGTTGAGTCTATACGTTTGATGCGCCTTCTTTGACGAGAATTCTCTCATGTAACCTTTCTTAAGTAGCTTTGCTATTTTTGCTTATAGAGCTTTGTAATCAATTGTCAAATGACCTGTATCTTGATGGAACTTATAGTATTTAGACTTGTCTTGAGACTGATTAGGCGGCATCTTCCCTAGCTAGCAAACATAATCCTTCCCTTCAAGTTATACAATTAATTCAGATAGGGAGATGTTTAATGTGTATCTTGGTAGGGAAAGCCGCTTATCTTGGTGATTTGCTTGTTGCTTTGTCAACTTTTGATTGATTTTCTCTTCAACCAATCTAGTATTTCGTTTGAGCATATCGTGCATCATCTATTGGATGGCTTCTACTATTAGCAGTGTTGGAGCCTGAGGGACTTCAGATTGCTGTTATGTTTGCCCAACACCCATGTAAAGCAACATGGTTTTTCTAGTTGCATGGCTTTCTGTGTCAGTCAAAGTCGTCATGGTCCTCGTGGTTATTGGAATCAAAGTGGTTGCTATGGTCATTGTAGTGGCGGTTACTGTCGCCGACGATGGTTGCATCCTACTTATAAGTCTGAAAGTAGTCTACTGTCCGTTTGGCTACAGCATCTGGTACTGCCATGACATCATCAAAGCAGTCAAACACCCAGAGTATAGGTAGTAGTAGAAATATATTGAGAGTTGGGAGCTCTAGTAACGGATTTAGTTTATGAGTGATCTATTCTTGTTGTTGAGCTCTACAAGTCATCGGTCACACTTTTAGGATCAGGCAGTTTGTTCCTGAAGTAGTGTCTTTAGTGACTCGACTTCCACGGTGAGGACTTCAAGCTGCTTGTCATCTTGTGTAGTGGTTCACGCATCCTCCTTTTGTTCGTCGCGTATACTCGGGTTGCTCATGTCATTTGTCATTGACGCTTATTGTTGAAGCCTCTAAGAATCCTCGAGTTGGCGATCTGAAGTCCCCACGATGGGCGTCAAATTGTAAACCTTGGATCTACAATAATTTAAAACGAATTTAAATTGAGTTTATTAATTATTTCAGGTATTTAGGCCCTCAAATTTATTAATTATTTTGTGATGTTTAGGCCCTCAAATCTCCCTTATTAGGTCCTACCAAACTCCATAATCAAGATTGAAAATATCGATAATGGTAGAAAATCAATGATAATAAAACAAGTAAATGTATATGCAGCAAATTGAAGATACCATATGCAAGTTTTATAGTGGTTCACTCTATAATGAGAGCTATGTCTACTGTTCTTTAATACGATACCGAAATCTATATAAATTATGAATATCTAAACAAAGAAAAATGGGTGATTTGTTAAGTATATTTCTAGAGTTAATTCTATAGAGTTTCTGCAAGTGAGAAAATGAATTAAAGATGCCTTCAAATGACGCCTCCAATTTCTATTTATAGAGGTCCTTCTTCACGGACCTACTGATGGAGAGAGTGGGCTTGGTGATGCTTAGAGTAGTAGGACATGTATCACCTTCTTGTTGGTCTTGAATCTTAGGTCAAGATCCCACGTTTCGCTTTATGGACTAGTGGGTATTCCCCGTAATTGTTGAGCTTAATATTAGTATATCAATTCCAATGAACCAAAAGTTAAACTTTTAAAGTTTGTGGATTTCTAAGTCTTTCCCAAACAAACCAAGTGTAGGTCCTCTTCTCAAGCCTAAGCAACTCACGTAATTGAGCCCGTCGAAGACTAGTCGAACAAACAAACGATTACCCTGGTATAGTATCACTGTTGAGTACAAATCAAACACTTCCGCTAAGATCGATTTGTTAGATTCGCACAACAGACCTCCCAAGCTATGCTTCGGTTCAGTGATTTGGGCCTGACTAAATCATACCACAATTAGCACTCCTTTTTTATAGCTAGTAATGCTTTGGAAATTTTGAACACCAATTTAGTGCAATAAAAAAGAGAGAGGGATTATCAATAAATTATGAATTTTCAAATACATCAATTTTTTTTATAAACTAAGTGATTAGAGAAATGAGTTGTGAATATACAACTTTCTATAAATAAAAGAACCAATTATGTAATTGGAATTTACCTTCACTTGTTAAATAACATGACATCCCTATTACCATTTTAAAAAAATGAGATAGCAATAGTAAAAATTAAAATATGAGAATAATGGGGTTGTGGAAAGAGAATATAGGATTGGTTAATAGAAAGAAAAGGAAGGAAGAGAGCATCAATCATCATCTTGAACAATACTTGCACTCTCTTGTAAAGAGAGAAAAGGGCTTTTGACAAAGAGAAATAATTCTTATGGTCAAGTACTGAGCTTAATTAGTTATCTTTCTTGCTAGGTAGTAATGCTATATATTGAGTTCTTTGAACCACAGTTATTGAATCTAATCTTGCCTTTTAGTAGGATTAAGAGAGCAATGAAAGAGGAGGGATCTACAGAAGTAATGCACACATTAAGTGAATTTTGAAAGTAAATGTGTAATACCCTTTAAAATATCACTAAAATTTGATGACAAGTTATGGATTTATTCCAAATGATATGTGATTATGTGTTTATTATGATGATTAATGTGATACGAAGTCTTTTTGCATCACGCGAAGTTCAATAAATGTGCAATTCGTGAAAAATTTTTAGAAAAGATATACAATAATTGGAGTAAATATAAAAGGGGAAGTCTATCGTGGGTGGCACTTTTCTTTTATTGAAAATTATCCAACAAACAATAAAATTCTATTGTCTAAATAACTCATGATACTATATTGTCTTGCACATTGAGTTTTTAGTAATATGTACAAATTAGACCTTGACTCTAACCTAGATTGACTTCCGTCTTGATCTCAACCCACTAAAAGGGAAGATAAAAAAGACAAAGTTGTTTAATAGGGCCTTTTATGAAAATATATTTTTATAAAAAAGAGCCAAATTATAATTATTTTTTTTTTTTGAGGGCTCAAAATGTTATTTTTTTTCAAAAGTTGAGGATTCAAATGTAACTTATTTGAACACTAAGGGGTTCAAAATATTTCTTTTTGAAAGTTGAGAGATGAAAATGATATTTTGAAAAAATACAGTATGGTCACGGTCCCAGATGTCCACAATCCTACGCTTGATTTCTTTCCCAAATCTAAACCTGAGTTTTAAAATACAAGATCCTGCCCTCAGTCCCATTCACGAGCTTTGATATTTTTTTAACAACATCTTTTAAGTTAAATTATTTTATATGGTCTAATACATAGGTTTCCTTAGATATCACACTACATATTAGATTAAGTTTAAATTTTATTTTGAATCATCCGGTACATAAATAATATAACACGAAATGTTAATACGATGTATTAAATATACTCTTATGAGTTGTTGTCAGATTTTCTGATGTTATTGCTGTTGGAAAATTTAGTTTCCCATATGTTGTGGGCAACATATTAAATATAACAATTATATCATGGCCATTTAATTACCATGGGCTATTTTTAAGAGATCTATTTATGAAAAGCCCATAGGCTGCTAACCGAGTATGTGTTTAACGAGTGTATATCAAATACTGACCCAATTAGGTTTAATAGAATCTTAGAGAAAAAGTATATAAAAACATTATAGGTTATGGTCCCAAAAGACATCAAATCATTCTATAGCATTATCCTCCCCTATCTAGAAGAAAAAGAATCCATTGAAGAATTGTGGTTATTTGATTGAGGAAGACAATAACTTGTTCATTTATCATCATAATTCTGCATTAAAAAAAACAAATAGCTGCTATGATTGATACAGGTATTTATTCCTTTATTGAGTTTCTTGATAAGCTAACATGATATGATCCTAGGACTGTGACATTATTATTATTTTAGGATTCTATTAAATTATGAATATTTAAAATTAAGAATTCTAACAAATGGCATCAGAGCGATTATCATGCTATATATTAGGATAGTTTCATACTAGTTGTTTTCTATTCTTTCCTTATTTTAAAACTTTTGGATAGAAAATTTTAGATTTGGTGTGAATTATGATTCTTATATGTTTTTTGTCAAGGAATTATTATTTTTTAACGATCCATGGTATTATTGTAGGTTGTTAAGGATTAAAGAATTGAATTGCAGTTAGAAAAATCAAATTTTCGGCACTTTTTTTGATTTTTCGTATGGAATTTTTGTCGCGGTGCTCATCAAGTAAAGACTGCAAAAATCACAGTGTTGTGGCACTCGTGGGACGCACTATAGTGCTGTGAGCAGGCTACTACAAAAATCGCAACACCACAACAACCATGGAGGGCTCTGCAGTGCTAAGGATGAAAATTTGTAGCGTCATAATGCTCATACGGTGCACTACGACACTAAGGACTGAACAACATGTGCTAGGACAGAGACCAAAGAACCACGGCGCCCATTGGGGCGTGTTGCAGCATTTTAGAGAAGTTCCACTCAGCTCTGTAGCTCACCCAACAAGAAATTTGCGGCACTTATAGCAAACGTGCAAATTTTAAAAGGAAAAAAAAAACTTTTGTTAATGAAATTTTAAGAAAATTGATTTAGTTATAATTAAAGATTATAATTTGCACTACTTGTGCCTTGATTTTTTTTTATTAAATTGATTAAAATAACTAGTTGCCAAAGTAACCTCTATTGTGAAAATGAATTTAATTAGAAATATCAAGATGTTTGTGTGCCTGTTATTTATACGAATTGTGACGGGTTTAAATGAAGGTTATCATTTGGCCAAATAACGGACACACCTATGGTAATAAATATATAATAATTATAAAGCTTTTCATGTGAATAATAGTCGATCTAAAGAAAGGCTATTGTTTGACAAGATTTATTGTCAATATTTGATTGCTGCGTTGAGAGTAAATTGATGTCACTGTATAAAGACTAGACATTAATGTTGTGTTGGGTATCTTGAGATGGGTCCCCAATTTTGTTTTTGATTATGTCATGTGTTTGCTTTATTATGACATGTTTTGATTGTGAGTATGTTGTTTTTGTTACTGCCACAAACGTTTCTACTCAAGTCAATTATATTTTAATATTGAATGGGACAAACTTTAAGGTCTGGAAAGAGAACATAAAAATCATTCTCGGATGTATGGATTTAAACCTTACGCTATGGGCAGAGCGACCCACTTCTATACAAAAAACCTAAATGAAACTAAATTGAGAAGTGGGATCGCTCTAATTGCATGTGTTTAATGATTCTGAAACGCTCCATTCCAGAAGCCTTTTGAGCCTCTATTACTGAGAGCAGTAATGTTAAAAAGTTTCTTAAGGAAATAAAGAAATATTTTGCTAAGAATGAAAACCAGAAACAAGTAACCTTTTAGCTAAACCCATTTTCATGATGTATAAAGGAAAAGGGAACATAAAGGAGTACATCATGAAGATGTCTCATTTCACTTCGAAACCAAAGTCACTAAAGTTAAGGCTATCTGAGAATTTGCTCGTGCACTTGGTTTTTATTTCTCTTCCTCCATAGTACGGAGAATTCAAAGTGAGCTATAACATGCAAAAGAACAAGTGAACTCTTAATGAGTTCACATCCACTGTTTACAAGAAAAAGAAAGGATTCGGCGAGATAAGACTGAAAGTACTCACTTAGCATCAACCTCTCATAACAAGAAAAAGAAGAGCGGTAAGAATGCGATAGAAGGAACACCTTCGTAGAAGAAACAAAAGAAGTATGATGAGGAATTTATCTACCACTTCTACAACAAGGGAGGACACATAAAGAAAAAGTGTCCCAAATACACTGTTTGGCGTGCAAAGAAGGATAAGCTTCTTGCTATAGTTTGTTATGAAGTTAATTTAGCTTCTACACCTAAAGATACTTGGTGGGTATATTCTAGTGCTACTACTCATATAAGTATGTCTAGGCAGGGTTGCTTGTGGAGTTGACTGTCAAGTGATGCTAAAAGATTCATCTTTGCAGGCGATGGTAATAAGTTGTAGTCGAAGCTATAGGAAACTTTAGATTGTTGTTAAGGACAGGAGTCTATTTGGATTTGAATGAGACTTATATTGCACTATCTTTTATATGGAATTTAATTTATATTTCTAGTTTGGACAAATCCGATTATTCTTACTTTTAGAAATAATAAAGTTAGCCTTTTTCAAAATTTAAATCTCATTGGTACCGGTTTTTTAATTATAATCTTTATATGCTTGGTAATCTTAATTCCTATAATGAAATTCTACATACTAGTACACATGGTACAAAGTGTAAATTAAATGAGGATTCTACCGCCTTGTGGCACAAGTATTTAAGACATATCTCTAAATAGAGAATTCAGAGACTTGTGTCCGACAGAATTCTTGGCCCCTAGATTTGATAGACTTTCAAGTCAGCATTGAGTGCATCAAGGGGAAATAGACAAACATAAGACAATTAGGTGTCGATAGATGTAAAGATGTCTTATAGCCTATACATATCAATATCCATGGTCCATTCCCTATGACTTCCTAGAATGGCCACTAGTATTTCAATACGTTCATAGACGACTACTCAAGATACGATTACCTATATTTAATACATGAGAAGTCTCAATCTTTAGATGCTTTCAAGTCTTTTAAAGCCGAAGTTGAACTTTAATTTTGCAAGAAAATTAAAATTGTCAAATCTAATTGTGGTGGTAAATACTATGGTAAATGTGACAAATCAGAAGAATAGCATCCAAGACCCTTTGCCCTATTCCTAAAGAAATGTGGAATCGTCCCACAATACAAAATTCTAGGCAAATTCAGCATGAATGATGCTATTGAGAGACGAAATAGAGCGCTTAAGGATATGGTGAGAAGTATGATTAGTTCTTCTTCTTTATCTAAATCACTTTGGGGAGAAGCACTAAAGACTGCAGCATATATCCTTAATAGGGTTCCAAAAAAAAATACAATAGCCAAAATTCTTTATAAACTACGGACAGGCAAGAAGCTTATATAAGGCATTTATATATTTGGGGTTTTCTAGCTGAGGCATAGCCTTATAGGCTAAATGAAAAAAAGCTAGACTTAAAAACGGTTAGCCACTACTTTATTGGACACATTGAGCGCTCTTTGGGCTTTAAGTTTTATGATTCCACTTCCAAGTCCTTTAAGATGAGAAAGATTCCTTGAGAATATCAAGTTTGGAGGAAAAGATAAAGTGAGGAATGTTATCTTTAAAGAAGAAATTTCTATTGACAATGGTTAGGCTCTAAATCCTACCATTGTTTAAGATACAACTCCAGTACAAGACGACAATAATCAAGCTCCTATTCTTGACATTATTCTAGACAAGATAAGAACGGAATTCTTCTTAATGCACCAATACAGCAAACTTAACAACCTCAAGAAGTGCCATTAAGGAGATCTATTAGAGATAGAAGAAGTGCGATTCTAGATAATTACATCATCTTTCTCCAAGAACATGAAGTTGATGTAGGCTTAGAGAAATATGATCCAATCAACTTTAAAGAAGCTATGCAAAGTTTAAACTCTTAAAAGTGTATTTATGCCATGTAAGATGAGATGAAATAAATGAAAGACAATAACATTAGGGATCTTGTTAAGTTGCCTAAAGATGCGAAGCCCATTGGTTGCAAGTAGATATTTAAAACCAAGAGAGATTCAAAAAGCAATGTCAAAAGATATAAGGTTCGTTTAGCCGCCAAAGGTTTCACTCAAAAGGAAGACATAGATTATAAAGAAACTTTTTCTTCGGTTTCATCGAAAGACTCTTCTAGGACAATAATGGCAGTTATGGCTCATTTTGATTTAGAGTTACATCAGATGGATGGAAAAACGGTGTTTCAAAATGGAGATATTGATTAGACGATTTATATGGTTCAACTTTGTATCTGGAGATCCAAAATCTATAGTCTGCAAGTTAAAGAAATCAATCTATGGTCTCAAACAAGCTTCCCATCAATATTATTACAAGTTCAATTAGGTAATTACCTCGCACAGTTTTGAGGTGAATATGGTTGATGACTATGTATATCACAAGTTTAATGGGTTAAATTTATCTTCCTGATTTTATATGTTGATGAATTCTACTTGCTAATAGTGATATATGCTTATTGCATAAAACCAAGAGATTTCTGACAAAGAATTTTAAGATGAAAAAACTTGAAGACACCTCTTTTGCATTAAGTATCAGATACTACGAGATTGCTCTCAAGGTATCCTTAGGTTATTATAAAAGAGCTATATAGAAAAGCTTTTAAGTAGATTTGACTTCAAGTGTTGTTCATCAAGAGATACGCTTGTAGCTAAATGAGACAAGTTCAGTCTCATTCAATGCCCCATGAATGACTTTAAAAGGAAAAAATACAAAAGATTCCTTATGTGTCGGCAATAGGAAGTCTAATATATACTGTTTGTAGACATCCAAATATAGCTTTTATAGTAGGAGTATTAGGCAAATATTTGAGTAAGCTAGGAATGGAACATTGGAAAATAGCGAAACAAGTTATACGTTATTTACAGAGAACAAAAGACTTCATACTCACCTATCAAAAATCAGACAATTTAGAGATCATTGAGTACAATGATTCCAATTATTCTAAATGACAAGACAGCAAGCTTTCCACACCAGGCTATGTTTATATGCTAGCTGGAGAAGCTATTTTCTAGAAAAGTGCTAAGCAGACATTCATAGCTTATTCAATTATGACTGTAGAGTTCATAGCCTGTTATAAGACATTTAATCATGGGATATGGTTGCGGAACTTTGTTACTAGATTGCGTGTGGTTGATGGCATTGACAAGCCATTAAAGATATACTATGACAATAAATCAGTAGTGTTATATTCCAACAACAATAGAAGCTCTACAAAGCGAAAGCATATTAACATCAAGTTTCTGGTTGCTAAGGAGAGAGTTCAAAGCAGTCAGGTTTCAATAGAACAAACAGAACAAACTCCATGTTAGCAAATCCGCTAACTAAAGGTTTATAACCCAAGGTCTTTCACGAGCATACTACTCATATGGGTGTTGGTTTATTTGATGATACTTTGGTTTAGTGAGAGTTAACTTTGGATGTTCTATGTTTTACTTAAACATTTATGTGTGTGTTTTGATTTTCTACATAATATGATTTATGGTTTATCACTGAATTTGTTTATTTTCTATATGCAGTTGTTTGCAGTATGTTTAAAGATTTGGATTGATCTCATTAAAGACTAAAGTAGGACCAATTGGAAATAGGCATGTTTGTGATCACATTGTATGTAATTTTCATGCTACTCATCTATACTTGACTATGTCCTTGAACAAGTTGGTACGATAACCATTGAAGGTCTGGTTACAATTTTATGTGACGAAAGCCTCTTTGATTCCATACTAATATAAAAGATAGACCAAATTGAAACTAAAGTGAAGTCAAAAAGATAAATAGCATAAAGTTGCGCACCTAAAGAACTTATGATATAATTGTTCAGGAATCAAAAGTAGCCCAAGTGAGAGATTGTTAGGAAATTTAGTTTCCCATATGTTGTGGGCAACATATTAAATATAACAATTGTATTATGGCTATTTAATTATAATGGGCTCTTTTTAAGTGATCTATGTGCCCATAGGCTACTAATCAGTTATGGGTTTAATGAGTGAATAACCAATACTAACCTAACTAGATTTAATGGGATCCTAGTGGAAAATTATATAAAGGCATTATAGGTTAAACCCATTAAAGAACTGAGGTGATTTGATTGAGAAAGACAATAACTCATTCATCTATCGTCATAGTTTCGCAAAAGAACTGATAGTTGCTACCATAGATACATGTATGTATTCTTTAGTTCACTTTCTTAATAATCTGGCATGATATAATCCCAAGACTATGATATCTAAAATTAAAAATTCTAACAGTTGCCACCTACTTCCCGAGAAGTGGGAATTATGTTGCTCATAAATTGGCTCATTGGGACATGTCTTCTCATGTTGTGGTCTTAGGTGCACTGTATCCCCGCTATGATCTCACCGGCTATTTTGCAACGACTTTATCTCTTCTTACTGAAATTCTTCAATATATATATCCCAAAAAAAAAAAATTATTAGGAGCAATAAATGCTTCAAACTCTCACCGTTAACATTATTGAAAATTCACTACACGCCACATTTTTACCACTTGGAAAAAATTTTAAACACGTATAAAAGGCCTACATCACTGGTTAACATGGTCACTCGAATCCCTGCAATTAAAAATGAATGTTATGCATTTGAGGTTCAAAAATAAGTGAGTAGAATTAATTGATAAGCACAAACAGACTACTACTGCTAGAAGAAAATGTTGACGGATTTAATTTTGCGCACAGTCACATGAGGAACAATAAGCTAACAAAAAGTAAGAAAGAAAGAAAGAAAAGCACTCTTGTTCATCATACATTGGATGGATATATATTATGTATAGTTATAGCTCTTATAAATACTAATAGCGCGACACACACGCACATATGCACAAAACATTGTATCCAAAAAAGAAGACATAAATTTATTGTTATTCTCTACATGTTTGAGACATATTAATTACGAGTACCTGCATTTTCATTCATCTGATCATGCGATGTATACACATTCATACGTTCGTACGTTACAAGTTCTCACATTTTATGAGTATTTTATTTGTTTTGTGCAGAGTGACGAAATATTGGTATGGAAAGTAAATTCTGAAAGTGAACTGCTAATCCCTTAGAAATATTTAAAATTCAACATAAATTAAAAGTCAAACCATAAAAAAAGCCTTTTAGGCTTCTTTAAACATAAACTAATATTGATTATTAGTTGAATAAAAGGCTTTTGGCTTGGAGGTTTTTATAGTGTGAGAGAAGTGATATATTAGTGTGTTTTTCATATACGACTCGTAAAAGGTTCTCATTTTAAAATTTAACAAATGAGCGCAATATATAATAGCGAAACACAAAAAAAAGTTCTTTCTATCCTAACAGTTGGGAGGTACCTTTCTAGTCTTTAGGTTGAAGGTTCAAGTTTGTCTAAACATTAAAAAAAAAATCTATATATTTAGCCTGAACTGAAATAAGTTCTCTTCAAAATTATTTTTTAGATTTTCAACCAGTTCAGGGTTTTTTCTCTTTTTTTTTTTTTTTTTTTTTTGAACAATCCTACCACAGCTTCATCTCACTATTACTATACAACATTACCCACAATACAAGCAAAAGGTTTTATTATTTTGCAAGGACAGTTGTAAGGGAAGTAAGTTGCAACTATACAGATGAACAATGAAAATGTTCAAGAGCATGGCTGCTCTAAGCCCAAATACCCTAAGGGGACGTTTAATATGCAGTAGTCCTGAGGATGGGAATGAAAATTTGCAAGATTCTCGTGTTTGGTACAAGAATTATGATTTTTGGATTCCTAAAAAACTCAATCCCATGGGATTTACTTTACCCCATTTTGAGGTAAGATGAATCCCACCAACAAGGTGACATTCATATTCCTAAGAATATCAAAACTATAGGAATCTCACATTTTTTTCATGATGATGATGATAAATAACTAATATAATATAAAAACTATTAAATATTTATAATATTATCAGAACTTAATGTAATTACTTTATGTTAATATTATATAAAGTAATTATAAATTATAAAAAATTATATTTCAATTAATAATTATATTTTTATTATTATTTATATTCATGTCCATATATTATATATTATTTATCATAAAATATATATTATATATAATATTTTAGAATAATTATATAATTATTAAATATTATTGTTATAAATTAATATTTTGTACAATATAAATATAAAAATTATATCAATAGAAAATAATAATTTGATAATAAGGATAAGGATAACATTACGAATAATAAAAATATATAATATGTTACATATACGATATTTAAATGTAAAATATACTAGTAATTAATATTAGTATACAATATATTAATACTATTGTAATAATTATAAATATAAAATATAACTAAATATGTTTAATATTTTTATTTGATGTTAATATAAACATAAATAACAATATATTACTAAGAATTCAATTTGTATTATTATTTATATTCATATCAATATATTATATATTGTATACAATATTTTAATATTAATATATTGTTAAATAATAATTCTACAATTATTATAAATTAATATTTTTATATAATATAAATATAATATTATATTAATATAAAATAATAATTATTTAATAATAATGATAATAATAGCATTAATATTCATAGTAATATTAATGATAAATTATATATAATATTATTTATTATTCATATTTATAATATTAATACTCATTTTATTTATAATATTCAAATTATTTTTGTCAATTATATAAGATTATTATGTACAACCAAACACATTAATATATTATTCTTAAGAATCTAATAGAAAATTCCTTTATATAACCAAACATGATAATATTGGTTTCCTAGAAATCATATTGCCTATTATTATTTTCTCAAAAATATAAATCCTATTAATTACTTCAGAGCAAACGCTTATGGTCTGTTTAAGTCATAGGTTTGAACATGAGTTCAAATTGGTATAAATTTTTGGCCTAGGAAAATTCTAGTAAAAGATGTTGGACCAAAAATAAAACACTTCAAATCTATCAAACAAACAAAGGGTTAATGTCTCGTGATGATAAAAAGCAATTAAAGTATAGCATATAATTAACACAAGCTTGAAAATGGGGAGAATCCGAACTGAATTGCACAACATAAAGGAACTTGATTAGCTTGGTTAGTTCGGTCAACCAGTTTTAACATGTCATACTTGACATTGATTGAAGATACTCCATGGTGATCTTTAGTAACCAGTTGGTTCAGTATGTTATTCGTTGGGTTGTGGCAATTCTAAAACTTCAAAAAAGAAAAACGAAAGGTTTTTTTTTGGCTTTTTTAATAAGTTTCATTAATTCTCCTTATCAGAGAAAGAGAAACAGTATGGATGGTTCATTTTTAGTTTATATTGTTGCTCTGAGAAATCATTTGTGGCTGTTTGACATTGATTTAAAACGTGTTTTTGGTTTTTAAATACAAACACAACTTTCAAGAATAAATAATGGTGTTTGGCATGTATTTTCTGATAATAGTTTCTAAAATTGTTGAGCTAAGAAATTAAATAAGTAGGATCATTTTGTTGTTCTCTCATGTTTGTCTGACTCTAGCAAACAAACATGTCAAGACCTGCTCTAAAGATAGTCTAACGGGCCAAGATCTGCATTGGGGTCACACCGATCGGTCGAGACCTGTACCAAGGTCGGACCAATCAAAACCTACATCGGGATTGAATAGAATGGAATAAGGAACTACTCTTTTATTTTAGTAGGTGAGTATTATTTTGTTGAATTCCAAATTTCCATATATTGATGGTTTTCTTCCCCTGTATCATAGTGAAAAAATACTATATACAAGAATGCTATGGTAATAATCAACAACCATGTAATGCTAAACAATTACTCTGTTATAAGCATTCCTCATTGAAAAATTAAATTGAACGATGTTTTGGTTTGTTGAAATCACAATTTTCAATCTTAAAGTTGATGCCACCTAACAAAAAAAGTCATAACCTTCGATAATTCTAGTTTGTTGAACACTTCATATTTTATATACTCATAGGATAGATGTCTAGATGTCCTAAAAGGATATAATGTTTTGTAAATGACATACTTATAAATAAATAAAGTGAATTTATTTATTATATTTGGATATATATATTTTGAATACTTTATGAACGTCATTAAAATTCTATAACTATCTATTTAATCTTAAATATTATATATAAGTGTTATATAACAGAGGATAATATTTAAGGACAATAATTAAAATAACCAGTAACATATAATTAAAAGTATAAAACTCTTAATTGAACGTTACTAATGCAGGTCATTTCTATTAAGAATAGAATGATCTTATCCGAACCGTTAATATAATGAGTCATTAAATAAATGCATTGTA
>CAMOHE010052487.1:0-50633 GCA_946598075.1 Artocarpus hirsutus | reverse complement strand
GAATCTTGTTCCCGAGCCTTCGATCTCCTAGCCCGAAGCTTGAAAACGAAATTTGTTTAAAAGATTTTAGAGAGAGAATGAGAGAGGGTGAGAGAACCCGAGAGAAGGGAAGAGAAGAGAGAGAGAGTGAGCGAGAGAAATGAAGAGAGAGAGAGAGAGAAAGTGAAATAAATAGAAGAAGAGAGAGAAAAGTAGTTGCACAAAGCTGTGAGCAACTACACACCGTTTTCAAATCAAATTGTTTTATTAAAACTTAAATTAACAATAAAAAACAATTTAGAACAATTAAAAATCATCAAAAAGTAATTAACATAAGGTTTCCACAAAGTAATCAAATTAAGTTTAAAACACTTATCATGGCACACTAATTCACTATTTAACATTCTAATTCTATTTAATTAACTTCGGGGTGTTACAGTATATATTTTGAATACTTTATGAACGTCATTAAAATTCTATAACTATCTATTTAATCTTAAATATTATATATAAGTGTTATATACAAGAGGATGATATTTCAGGACAATAATTAAAATAACCAGTAACATATAATTAAAAGTATAAAACTCTTAATTGAAAGTTACTAATGCAGGTCATTTCTATTAAGAATAGAATGATCTTATCCGAACCGTTAATATAATGAGTCATTAAATAAATGCATTGTATATGATGAGATTATGTAGGATAGGGACATGATGTGATATGAATAGCTGATAATTTTCATGAAATATAGCTTCTAATTACATCTATTGATGGTCATATATAAGATAATTTTAATTTTTAGTTGTTAGCAGACTCTTATTTATAGATTTATGTCTTTTAATTTACCCAATATAGATTCAAAATTCTAATTCTATCTCTTGTATTTTGGAGGCATAACAAAGTAAGTAGTCGAAAATATTAATATTACAAGATAGAATCCATTTATTCTCTAAACAGAAGCAGATAAATAATTCCCTTGAGTATTGATTTGAGCCTTGAATAATAAGAGAGCTTGATTAGTGATTAAGTTCATAAATTTATTATTTATTAAAGAATCAATGGCACTCAAAGATAAAGATATAATTAGAGAGGTTAACGGATTTTACCTAACTCTAATTATAAATTATTTATGGATGATCGACTTATATGTATTGCTTATATCAAATAAACGGCTCTAAAAAATGAGTAATTAAATATCTATAATTTCAAGAGTATAATTCCAAGTATTTGATAAATTTACATTGGAATTAATAAAGGAGTAATATATTAATTAAAGACTTGAAATTATAGGTTCATTAGTCCCTCATCATCCTTGTAAATACTATTTGAACGAGTAAAATTATTAGTTTAAATAATTAATTACGAAATTCTAAATTAAATGTCACTTAGAATTAATTCTGAATTAATTTATAAATAATGAGATTATTTAATAAATAATTTATAATTATTTAATAATAAAATAATCAATTTTGAAAGACACACGATGGGTGGGTGACACAGTGTGTGGCGTACATAGTGGGAGGGTCCCATTGTGTGGCACCAATAGCATAAAAAGAAAGTCACCTGTGCACTTCAAAGTTTGTTCACCAAGTTTACATATTTAGAATTTACAATTTTAAATTAATGTGATTTATTTCAAGTATAGAAATAAATAAGATTAGATGACACGTAATGTTGTCATATGTATTGTATAGAAGTTGGTGCCACATGCATAGAGATTTTCTCTGTGTGTGGCGCCTATGACAGTGTAAGAAAATAAAACTTGTGTCTTTTATTTTAATTAATCTAATTAAATATTTGATATTTAAATTAAAATAAATAAACCCTTCAAAATTAGATGGCTTTCTCATTCTCTATGAATAGAGGCCTCCTCTATTCATTAGAGGTATAAGAGTGAGTCTTGAAAAGACTGAGAATCTTTTGCCAAAATCAACCCCTCATAGATGTGTAAGAGAGAGAAAGAGAGTGAAGAATATTTCTTCATCCCTAGACCTTTTTAGCACATGTGCTAAGATCAACGGACGAATAAAGTGACTTGAGTGATCTTTAGAAACCATAATTCCTCCAACATCCACACGTTCATTTATTATGGTGTCAAGGACTATGTGAGAAAAACGGTGGTTTCATCAATAGAGAACATCTTTTGCTTCACAAATTTTTTAGTTGATTTCTCTTCATTCGGGTAAGCAAAGTTTTATATATTTATTTAAACATAAAATTCATATAATTTATAGCATGTTTTACCAAAAAAAATTAAAAAAATTTTTACTATATGCGATCCGCACTATAACCACGTTTTTGTTGTTTTGTGAAAAACATTTTCCAAAAACCAACATATACACTAACAAGTGAAATATTGTTTGTTTAGACAATGGCAAGTAAAAGATTTGGAGAAAAACAATGAAAACGAAATTGGGGAAACTAGTATAGTGGACCAAGATAAATAGTAAATTGTCAAATGACGCTACAACCCCTATAAAAATTTCGTATTTCAACACTATTTGGAATAACGATACCAATAGGAATTAGTTAAGCAAAGCAACATTATAAGACTTTCTCTCTCCTCATTCTTAATCATCACTTTCTCTATCTTATAATAAAATAATAATCGAAATTTTTAGATATGGTAAATTTGTTTTCTAAGAATAACATTTTTTCCATCCAAACATGTTTTTCAGTTTTCATTCTTTTAAAACTGTTTTTTAAAAGCAATGTTAAACTTCTTTGTTTTCTAAAAACAAGTAGAAACAGATCTTATAAAAGAAAGTCTTTTAACATTAAAAAAAAATTAAAAACAATGGTGAACAATGTTAAACGTGCCCAAAATAATTAGCTTTTTTCTGCCCTTCAATAGAAAGCTTTAGGAGGACCTGTTGAAATAAATGGTTGTGTTAGCAAAGCATTCTCAAACAGAGTAATCTTTTGGTGAACCGTTCACTTCAAAGCAATGAAAAGGTTTCTAAAAATCATAATAATGTGTCATTTTGATTCCCATGTTTAGAACGTTTAAAGTGGTTTTAAACTTATAGGCCTACAAGAACTGGCATTTATCAATTTTCAAAGCGTTCAAATCAGTGAGGATCGTTTAAAACGGGTTAAATTTTTAATTTTGTAACCTTGATCCCACCGTAAGTTCTAACTATTTTGAATAATTTTCTACAATAAACACCCTTTTTATTCTTTTTTTTCATAAATTATAAGTTTTTTAACACTAATATCTGATGTGATATTTAAAATGATAGTTCAAAACCCATATTTAAACTACATAACTTTAAAACTACTAGTTTAAATTATAAAGTTTAAAACCACGTCATTTCAATCCTTGCTATTAAGCCAACCATTAGGTCATTAGGTTGATTTTTACGGGAATTTGAAAAAAAGGCCACCCAAAAAATTTAATTGGGGAAATAACCTTTTTTTTTGCACCAAAAATCAAGCTTTTTGGGCACAAAAAGTGCTCCAGTTTTTTGGAAAAAAAGCCTCAGTAAGATGAAGAAAAAAACTTGGAGCAAAAAAAGAACCTCAACAGAATGAAAAAAAAAAACTGGAGCAGTTTTCCTCCGCAGAAGGCTTGATTTTTGGTGAAAAAAAAAAGTTACTTACCAACAATTTTTTTTTCTTAAAGTCATTTATTCAAATGCCCCTGATTTTTGTTTTTATTGTAGCAAGCAAGAAAAAAAAAAAATAACTTGGCCAAATATTGGATCAATAATAACTTGGATGACTTCAGCATCATGCCGAGATGCCACATAACAATTTACATATATGTGCTTCAGATTTTGGTTTTAGATGTTGTGATTGGATAGCCTAATTTCAAATAACCGAGGGAAAATAAACTTGCTGAAGGAAAAAATGGCACAAAGGAACCCGTAAAAAAATTTAGAATGATTTACAATCAACATAAAATTATATCTAATTTCAGTCGTTCAAAAAATTTATTATAATAAAAAAACTTACAAGAGAAAATTACATGCCGTTTAATTCTCTGTGTTTATTTGTAACGTTTTTAATCACCTAAAACCGGCACCCCTTTGTATATAAGAAACCTAAAACAATCGTATTTTACAAGTACAAAATTTTTAAACTACTCTTTATTCTTTGTATAGGGCAATAATTTGTCAAAACATTAAATTAGGCTTCACAACCTAATTGTAAGCCCTATATACTAATTTTTTCACTAAAATAACTCAACAATAATGGGATTTGAAATCCTTGGGATTTTTGTTGTGAAAAATTACACAATACAAGTGCACATTATCGTTTTCACAAGTAACAAAGTAGTAAGTAAAGTATCATTCTTACGAGACTTGACTGCCTATTAAGTACCAAAAAATTATATTAACTCTAATTTTAATCGAACAATCGAAAATAAAATAGAAAAAATAATAAAACAAGATATAAATGATAACTCAAATAAATAAAAGACTACTCAAATAAATAGAAGACTAGGGCATCCGATTTCACTAAAACTAAGTTAATTTAATTCATTACTCTTACTAAAATCACCTATTGCAATATTTGAAAAACGAGTAACCTTAACCAGTTCAACGCTCTCTCCCGAGTTACACTAAAAATACTCAAATATATTAGCCCACTCTATCCTTATGTGAATTAAAATAGATTAGAGTTCATTAAGATCTATGGTTCTTTAAAATCCCACGTAACTTAGGTTATTATATTCCTATGCCATATGGAACTTACGATGTCTATCACAAGAAACTATTCTCACAAATCGGCTTTTGGTCTCATTATAAGTCTCCTAATTAATTAATTGATGAGCAAGCAATTACAAGCACTAAGAACAACAATAAACTCTCAACATAAAGAAATAAACTCTTAGAAAATAAATCTTTAAAAGCAAAAATAAATAATAATTAAATCATTATAGTATTGGCTACATCAAAGCATTAAAAAACACAAATCAATATTCAAGTATTTCAAATAATAAAAATATAAAGGTAGGAAAATTGAAAAAAAAAAAAAACTTGTAAGAGTGTCACAATTCTCCAAACTTGACTCTGTAATTTTCGATCCCCTCTTCTTAATCTTCATGGTATCTTCTTCCTTGAAAAATGCCTAAACCTATAAAAACAAAAATAGAAACCTAATAAAAATTGCTTACGCATTTGTCCCCGGCTCTCAAGTAAAGGGAATAGGCCTCTCTCAATAACCTAATAAGGTCCCACTTATAGGTCTGAAACAATTAAGTTAAATCGGTAAAAATTTAGAACTTGGGAATTTTTAAATTGTGTCCAGGTGCCCTGCGCCAGATATGGGCGCCTAGATGCCAATCTCTCTGTCTCAATCTTCCCTTCTTCTTTTTTTTATTAAAAGTTGTTGAGCTTTTTTTTATTCCTTCTGCGGCTTTAATTCACGCCAGCAAGGAAAAATAATCAGGCGATAAGACATCTGATGCGGTAGATTGTGTGGCGAGTTTCCATTGGACAAAGAGTTTCTGAGCCCCATGCGCCAGCATACCATTGGCAGAAACACTGGGTTGCACGGGAACACATTGGACCGCATTACACTAGTTCTAGAGCTGACTGGGGAGCTGTTGACTATGGGGGGCCACGTGTTTTCACGAGCTTCTTCGTCTGGTTAAAGCCACGCGCGTTGTAATGGAGACCGGGAGCTGATCTGACGGCTGATATGAAGAGTGGTGTTGCTTAACGTCACACGTGTGGTAGAGGATTGGGGCTGACGATTAAATATTATTTAACTGGAAAAACAAATGTTCGGTTTGGTTTTATTTTCAGAATTTTTAAAAATATTTTCATATATTTTTTGAGGTAAAATTTTAAAAAATTTTACAAAAAAATTTTTTAGAACAATTTTTAAAAAATTTCTATTTTCTAAAATAAAAAAATTTTCACTTATTTTAAAAACAATACCAAAAACCATAAAAAAACAAATTTTAAACATAAGTAATGATTCAGTTTGATTTGCAAATATGCCTCAAAGATTTTCACACAATTTCTGGCAAAGAAAATTTACAAACATTATAAATGGGTAGTTTCAATTCAAGTGTTAGCCTTACCTCACTCAAGATTATTTAATGTGTGTGTATGAATAGACATTTACACTTGGATCAATTTATGCAAACAAGTGGACTAAGATGGATCTCTACATGAAAAAAAAAAATTATTAACTCTATAAGTCTGCTCTTCATATCACTATCTACTAATGTAGACTGACACAACACTAACACTCATCAAGACTTTATTAGACTTATAATGTATGTTTTAGGTTAAAGTAGAATATTGGATGATAAGGTTGCTTAAATTGCCCATAAATACATAACTTATTCCAATGCCTTTGTAAGAGCACAATTCAACTTTTCAAATAACCCCATAATTCGTGTTTTACTCTCCTTTGTCCTCCACTTTTTACTCCTTTTTTTCTTCATGACTTACAAAAGCACCAAGCTTATTTCTTTGTATTTATGAACAACTAGGCATAACATTCCTTTTTTTTTTCCTTCTTTCTTATTTTATGGGGATGTGACATATTATGATATGTCATAGATACTTAGCTTATTTAGAGCTTTGTAATTTTATATAGTTCGAGAGTGCAGCTCTAAGCTTTTAGTGAAGTAGTGTTAGAGTTAATAACTATAAAATATGTATATGGGATATTATATTTTATAATTATCAAAGCTTGAACTACATAGGTCTATCAGATCTCTCTTTGCTAGCTCATAATAAATCATGTAACGATATGACGTGCTTTTCCAACAAATTGATGATTTATGTTACATTATTAGATTGGCTGGAATTCAATAAGATCAGATAATTCATATTTGTTTATTGGTTGAATTAATTTTATAAATTAATTCAAGATAAATATGTTGAATTATCATGAATATTTTATTTTCTATGAGATTATCTAGATATAGTTGTTTTGCTCAGATAACTTTTTTTTTGGGTTATTTGAATTAAAACTGAGGCTTTATCTAAAGAATCTCGAGTGAAAAATAAAAGATTCTCAATGATCAGATTATCGTAAATTCGGTAAGTCGATCTGCTAGTTCGGCCTGTCGATGGGGTAAGTCGACAAGTCAATGGATAAGCTCAGACTACTAATCTAACGGTTATCTGATTATGTATTTCAAACACAATTTTCATCAAAAGTTGATCCTGATTTGAATTTTGAGGCTTTATTTGATAAGGCTTAACCCTAGATCTGATCTCTATAAATAGAGTTGAGTTTTCTCAGTTATTTAGATCAATTAAGAAGTTTAGAGTGAGTACTCTAGTGTGAGAAACTCTGAAACTCTCTAAGAGCATAGTTTACAATCAAGAACCTTAGCTCTAAGTCTTCTCAATTGATTGGAAGGAGAGTCATCAGAGAAAGAACTATACGACGTGTGCCCACTTACACTCCGATCATAGATAGAGAATAGCAAAAAAGACTAGCTGATTGAGACTCCTTTGGAATGTCTTTCTCTTCATTGATTACTGGTGCTCTTTGGCATACAAAGGTTAGTAAGATCTGTGATTGATTTATATATATAGCATATCAAACTTGTGTTTTAGAAAATGCTCTAATTTAAAATTTTAAAAATTCCGTTGCGTACTCATTTTTCAACATTATCATTGGCTTCTGATCAACAAACCAAATCATCACTCAAAAACAAAAACAAAATATTCATTTAATTCTGGAATTTTTTTATTTTTTTGGTAAAATTCAAAAAAAATAAAATAAAATATCTTAAGGAAAACAAAAATCTTAAGGAAAAGAAAACAAAACTAAGACCAAACTCATACCCTTAAAGTTAAAATTAATATTGTCCATAGTCCAAGAAGAAGAAGAACAAGAACAAAGAGGGTAAAGAAAACTTTCTTGAATAGCTGACGGTGTTGCAACTTTTTTCCAATAGGAGTAGAAGATGTGAATATTTGATATATCAACTCCAAACTTGTACAAAGAACTAAAAAAGGACAAAAAAAACAAAACAAAAAGACACAACAAATAAACTAACAAAAAAAAAAAAGCAAAAACATAATAAGAATAAAAGCTAGAAAACTTGGGTTGTCTCTTAAGAAGTGGTTGATTAAAAGTTGTCGGCTTGATTATTGGAGGAGCACTTGTCAAAGAGCGACTTTTGCCCATAGTAAGTATCGAACAACACCATATATGGGTCTTGATTGTGAATGCTCTCAAGTTTGATGAGATTTGGAAGTGATCTACACGTTACTTAACAATACAAGGCTTTGAATGATGAGCTTTGAAGGAGAACTCTGTTTTTGGCTTTCGCTCATAAAGGACGTAATATGTTGGGGGAGTTGAATGCAAAAAATTTTTAGTTTGAGACTAATCCATTAAACTCGTAAAGCTCAGGAGGCTTTAGTACAAAAAAGACTTTCATTTACTCAAAATGATGTTTACTTTTACATTTGACTTTACATGCCTACTCAATTCTCCTTACATAGAAAAATAATAAATCATATTTACTTATTGGCTGATATTTTAATATCTCTTTTACACATTTAATAGCTGCAAATATTCTCAAATTCTCTGTGTTTTCAAAATCATACTTCAAAATATCCCCTAAAACAATCAAAATTCATTAAAAAAAACATAGTTTACCTTATCCAATCTTTACCAAGTACAATTTTAAAACATTATTGAATCAAAATACTAAATAAAATCAATCTTAAAAACTTTAAATATGTGAAGCTTTTGCTTAATTGAAATACTTATTTGAAAGTCTTAAATTGTTTTTATTTTATTTTTTAGTAATATCATGCTTAAATGAATATTTAATCTAAATTGAGAGAGATAATCTTGGAATTTTCAAAAATTTAATTGTTTCAGGAGTATTTTGAACATGATTTTATAAGCACAGGGGGCGTTTTGGGCATTTGCATAATATGAGGTGCAAAAATGGTATTTAGACAAAATATAAGGAGTATTTTGGATATTTTCTCTTTATAACTCATAGCTAGTATTTTTGTTTTGTAAAAGTTTTACATTGTAGCTTATTTTTTTTTAATATTATAGTATGCGAGAATTTTATACTACCCCAACCAAAAGTTTTGGTTTAGACTTAAATTGCCAAACATGGTATATAAAGTTCTTTATCAACCTTACCATTCCCAGCCAACTAGGGAAAGATTTTATAGTTATACTGTGGCTTATCACAAATTTATTAAAGAATAAATAAAATTGTCTAGTCGAACATACACAAAAAAATAAATGAACTAGATAATTAAAAGCTATAATAATAGTAAGGTCCAGCATATGTGTATGGTTGGTACTTGGCAGCAAAACAGAACGAACAATCAAATAGTAGATAGCAATAGATGTTATGATTGTCCTTTCAAAAAAATAATAAAATAATAAATAAATGTTACGGTTGTAGGACTTTACACCTAAAAAGACCTGTGATTGGTTTAAAAGAAGAAAAAAGGGGGACCTATTATAAGGAAAAATATAAAAACGTTTTTTTTTTCCTTTTTTATGGCTAACCGGATTGACACAGATTGGAATTTTGAAAAGAAAAATCTATTCGTATTGGTAGACCAAAGTTTTTTTTTTTAATTGTTTGATTAAGTTCTAATGGTCTGATGTAAGATCTGAAGCATTTTTATTTTATATGGTACAAAAATAATGTAGACACTATGCATTAAATCACTAGAATTTTAACAAATCCGCTTATAAATGTGCCCTATCAATTTTGCAAAACCATGTGCACCATCATAGGGATTTGTCGGGAAAAAAAAAACTTAAAAGGAGCCGTGGCAAACAAAAAATGAGTAGGAGCATTATTGTTTGGGGTATTCATATAAATGTAACTTTTTCAACTTAATTTTTTTTTTTTTAATTTTTGTGGTAGTTTTTATATCACAAACTTAAAACATGTTCCACCAAGACATGTCCGTATGTCTTCTTTAGACCTTTTTTGTGTCTTTTGAAGACATGATGTATGTCCTACCGAGACATGTTTGTATATCCTACAAAGACATTTTTTGTGTCTCTTCGGACATGCAATTGGACCATGTCCATGCATCCCTCGAGGACATTTTGTGTGTCCTTCGAGGATATTTTCAAGTGTCCTCTTGGACATTTTTGGAGTGTCCTATTGAGACATTTTCGGATGCCCCTAGAGTAGACATTTTTTTTTTTCTGTCTTTTTCTTTCACCTCTCTCTTTCTCTCTCTCCTTTGTACCACAAGCTCATCTCCAGCACCAGCGCATAGCTGACGACAAAAAAAAATGAAGCAAAATAAAAAAAACAGAGGATTTCAATCTTAAAAAAACCCACCATCATAACTGTTGATGCTTACCAGGTTTTGGCGTCGGATCAACACCACGTGCGGCAGCACACGGTATTCGGCTCTTCCCTGTTCACCTCTGCCTGGTCTAGTCAACCTATAACAAGAGGAGAGACGCCTCGGAGGCAAGAAATAGTCAGTAAATAGGACAAGGGCTCTCCGATGCTCAAGGCAGGGGGTGCTCGGCAGAGGTTAGAAATCGGTTAGGTGGGAAGGAGCTTACTTGATAGATGCAATAAATGCATCCTATTTATAGGCTGCCACTTGGACCGGGTGTTAGGTGGGTTTTGCCCATAACCCGAGTTTCACATCATGGCATGTCAGGTGGCAAGTGACAAGTGTCATGTCCCTCCGTCGATGGATGAGCTTGCATCCGACGATGAGTTATTTGCCATTTGTTAGCCAGTGATAGTGAGTAGCAGTCTACTTTGACAGAAGAACAATCTGACCCGAGCTAGTGCTGAGTTCGAGGAAGCAGCCTGAAGAGGCGCGGCTCGAGCGGCCTTGAGAATCACCTCGGACAAGACATCCAGCATAATTGGGGTCAGTTATGAGCTCCAGGTACCTTTACCAAGTTGGGTGGCCGACCACCTAGAGTTTGGCTCCTCGGTAGTGGCGCCTAGCTCACCCTCAACAATAACAACAAACAAAAGATCCAAAACTAAGGACTTCAATCCAAAAAAAAAAAACACCACAAACATCTACAACAAAGCTGCAACAACAAAAATTCGGCTCAAACCATCTCATAGTTCCTCCTCGGTACAAAAGGCCAATTCAATTGCTATATAAAGCTTTCTTTTATGCCTTGAAATGAAGCATTATTCAAAGAAGTGGGCAAAGCACTATAAGGAAGTGAAGTAGGTTCGGAAGATATTGTTGGGTTTAGTGCCCTAAAAGCTGTGACATTGTACATATTGTTAATAAATAAATAAAGTGACATTTATTATTATTTTGGTTGATTATATGTGTTATGAATATATTTATAAACATCGAGAAAATTCTATGATTATTTATGTAACTATAAATTTAGCATATAAGTGTTATATGCTTAGGGATAAAATTTATAGATAATAATTTAAATAGTTTGTAATAATTAATTAAAGTTTAGGATCTTTAATTAAATATTACAAGTACGGTTCAATCTCATTTAGAATGAAATAGTCATTATTCAGACTATTAATATAGAGACATTAGATTGGAGGTACTTTATATAATGAGATTATATAGGACTAGACCAGATAAATTATGAATTTCTAATAATCATACGTTACAAATAGAGTATTCAAATTTATCACTATGATGATCATATATTTGACAGTCTTAATCTTGAGTATTTATTAGACTCTTGTTTATGACTTTATGTTTTTTGATTTGCTTAGTAAGATTTGTTTTAGCACAGATAATAACTTAGCATCTTAGAAACATAATGTAATAAGTGACTGGGAATAATATTATACAGATATGAAATCCATTCATTCCCTATGAAAGTTAGAAAAATAGTTCTCTTGAGTGATAATTCGAGGTTTAAACAGTAGAGCGCTCATTCATAATAAGATTATGAATTAACTGTTTATTAGAGGATTATTGGAACTCAAGGATAAAAAAATAAGAGATGTAAATGAAAATTGAACCTAGCTCTTATTGTGAACAATTTATGGAGGACTGACTTATATGTAATGATTATATCAATGGACTACTCGCTAATTTTCTTTGAGTAATTTTACTATAACCTCAAGAATTCAGTTTCAGGTTTTTAGTGGAGTAACACTGAAACTAATAAATTTGACACATTAATTAAAGAGTTTGATTAATTGTCAAATTTATTTGAACTTGGGTTATAGGTCCATAGGTCCCCAATGCCACCTCTGTAACACTATATTGGATTTATGCATATAATGAGTTATACATATTTAGTTTGAAATTATTGAATTCTGAATTAATTATTTCACACTTGAATTATTAATGTGACACAGAAAAATGTTCTCTGTGACACATAATATAATTTGGTAAATATTGTCACATTTAACTGAACATTAGTTAATTAATTACTTGATTAATTCTTAAATAAATGTGATTTATTTTTAAATTTAGATATATATATATATATATATATGGTTTTGAACCAAATCTTTTTTATATATATAAGATTTTATAATATATTAATATATATATATATAAAAAGAAACGTATCATTACGTTTCTAATATATATATATAAAAGGAAAAAGAATCACGTGATTCTGGATTAAAAAAAAAATAAAAAAAAGGAAGCAAAAAGCAACAGCAGCAACACGTTTATGTTTTACCTTTTACATATATATTATACGTATCACTTTTAAGTGATTCGGGAAAGAAAAAGAAAAACAAAAAAAAAAAAAAAAGAAGAGGAAAGTAAAAAAGTTTTAATCAAGTACAATATGCCTTTTTCTTTGATACGAGGGTTATTTTAAATTGAAAAATAATTAATTGTTTTGATACGAAAAAAAAAAAGATAACAGTTATCTTAATAATTTTTTCATTCACATAACTTTTGTAAAATATTCAGAGAGAAAAAAAAACTGAGAGTTCTTCTTTGAAAAAAAAAGTCTGCTATCTCATGTGTTGAGTACATAGCGGATTTAGAAAAATGTGAGGACAATTCATTTTTACAGTTTGACGCCCATTTGTCTTTTTATTATTGATGTAGAGGTTTAGATTAAAAGATCATAGTGTCAAAAAAAAGTTAAAATACCCTAAAAGTCTTCAAAAAATTAATAAAATTCTTAAAGCTTTTTATTATTAATTAAAATTATATATCTATTTTATATGAATAAATCTTTTAAAAAATTTTTGTTTATCAACGATCCAATCTTTTTACTGTGTTTTATATTTTAGTTCTAACATATAGAGGCTTCACTTATATTGAATAAGAAGGTCTCCCCCCCTCCCTTTGACTTGACTTGAGCATTGAATTGACTCTTCTTGGATAGCTTTCAAGCGATGAATCCAATCTAATTCGTTTGTAGTCATAGTTTATTAGTCTGAGATTCTCTATTGAGTGGTTCATACTTACAACTTGGATTATCTCTAGATCTGCAACGTTGGATTCTTCTCCATCAACGACGACTTCGATTCATAACCAAATTCGAATTGTAACTTCGATCTGCAACTCTGATCGACGATGATTTCAATCCAAAACGAGATTCAATCTGCCACTCCGATTGGTGAGCTTCAAAACAAACAACGACAACAACAGGATCTGGTGGCGAACTTGATCTCCAAATCGCAGTCGTTGTGGCTATTGGCAGCGCAGGAGATCTTCCTTGCTCTTCGCTCATGAACGGAGGTCAATCTTCGACGAGCTCTTGATCTGTGAAGCTGGTTCATCTTTGATGGCAACAGACGATCTCGCGTCCAATGCCTTTGTCGTTCAGAGGAGAGAGAGAGAGGGGAGAGAGACAGAGAGAGATAAGGAAGAAGGAGGAGGAGGAGAGAGAGTGAGAAACAGAGAGAGAAAGGAAATCTGCGGAGAGAGAAAGAAGAGAGTGAATGGGGGATTGTTAAAAAAAGAAAAAAGAAAAAAAAGGTTGTGGCATTTTTTTTATACCATTAAAAAAATGTTGTTAAAGTGTGTCATAACATGTAATTTTTTTCTTAGATGTTCAGGTATGTATGTTTCGTGCATTTTTTGAACTCAATGGATTCAAATTTAGATTCGAGTATCAAGAATCATTCGGATACGCGTTTGTTTCTCCCAAAATCCAAATAATTTAAGTAACAAGAATCCAAGTTTTTAGAGTTCTCATATCCTTAAACTTTTAATACTCTGATATATTTGCTACAGTAAAAACTAAAATTCTCTTTCCTATATTTGAGGAAAAAAATCATAACTTCTTCGTTTGATATCCAATTGAGATGATTTTTTTTTATTGTCTTCCAAATGAAGAGAGGAATACATCAAAATCCATATTGCATATTTTTAAGATCATTAACGTTAAGATTTTATTAGATTTATTAATAAATCAAAAACTATATTCACTACCACTCCAAACATAAATTTCAATTTTATTCCATACTCAGATTAAAACAAAAATGCACATCCAAACGTCAATTCAAATAACAATTCAAATAGCTAACTCAAATCCTAATTCAAATCACACTAACTCAAATTAAATCACTAATTCGAATCTATTTACCAAACGGATAATAAAACCTGACCTACCAATTTGGCAAAAACAATGTCCACAAGCTATGGAGGACGACCAAAAAAAAAAAAAAATCTAGCTAGTCTTGAAAAATTTATCCTAAATTTTTAATTTTGATGAACAATCTTTGTTACTTCCCAAATCTTTCAAGATTAAAGTTACTCTCTAGACTTTCAATCTTTATAATTTGTCCCTCAATTTAACAACATAGGGCTCACCAATGTTTTTGAATTGATGACAATTGTTAAGCACAAATGGAAATGGCCCGTGCTCTTTGCATGGGCTCGTTCGAAATAAAAACTAACAATGATTGTCATGTAGTATGTTTGAAGACTATCCTTTTAAATTTTAACATTGTACTAGATGTTATTGAATTAATAGATTTATTCGTGACCGTTAATAATTCAAATGGTAAAATGTAAAATGTCAGTTTAGGCAACGTTTAGAGATAAAAACATCAAGAGAGAGAGAGACAAAAAAAGGACCTATAACTTTTAACTAAGGATAAGAATTAGTATTTTAATAGCTAAATTAATTTTTCAATAATTTAGTATTCATGTAAAAAAATTACAACACGCAACATGGAAACACTCTAATTTTAGATCCAACTATTGAAAATTAATACAACTACTACAATGGTTGTGCATATTTGTAGTGTATTTGAAAAATTAGTTAGAACTATATAACTAAAATCGATTTATTGTAACATGTAAATGCTTTATACTGTTAGCTTACTTTTGCTTTATGCTATAGTTTGTGAGAGTTTTACATTGTAGTAGTTAAAACGGCATAGATAAAACTATGTTGCTAAATGCTACAATTTAGCATCGTTCCTACCATATAGTCCTAAGTGCTACAATGTAATGTTTTCATATGCTATTGTATAAATAAAAAATAGACAACAATGTAAAGCTTTCATATTCTACATTAGATTGGTATCAATTTTTGGTCCTAAATGTGCACCAAACACACTCATAATGATTGAAAAAAAGGAGGATAATTCTTACACTAAAAGTTTCTTTCAAATCACTTTTAAAAAAACTTTTTTTAAGAGGAAAACAAAAGTTTCTTTCAAAAACAAAAGATAAAAAAAACCTAATAACAAGTATTTATTTAAAAATATCCTAAAAGCCACATCCATAACTAACCTCAGAAACTGACATAAAACGACAAGCTCATCCATTCATAAGTTAAGGACCAATTTGTTAGTATTAACTACAATAAGACCTTTTATATTTTGCCATAATAATAAAGATATTCGTTTAATTAAATTTAATTACATCACTATCCTTGATTTTACAAAAGAAAAAAAAGTTACAAATCACTCACTCTTTTAGTTAACCATTATTTTTGACTAATCTTTAACTTTTAAAATTTTTTAAAATATAAAAGGCCCCTTAATGTCTCAAAAAAATTCGTTTGCTGTATTTGTTGTTTGAACTGACCATTTTACCGTTATCGTATATAAAAAAAATGAGTGTAATCAATGTTTACACATTGTTAACTATAATTTTCACTCTGGTATAAAACAATTTTTTCTTGGGTTTTTCTTTTCAAACTTTCATGAAATTAAATTGTTTTTTTTCTTACAAATCAATAATTGTAGTTATTTTATAACTAATTAAATCATACTAAATTAGTTTTTTTTCTTGGAGAAATACTAAATTAGATAGTTATACTAAGAAAAGTAAAATTAAAAACAATAAAAAAATCATAAACTCTAAATTTAAATAATAATATTAGTAGGGTGTTTAAAAACATTAGTTAACTGTCGTTATCAAATAATATAAAACTCTTATATATTAAATAAAAAACAAAAAATTACTACAATATAAAACTTTTATATACTATAATATTTTAAATAAGTTCTAACCATATAATCCAAATATCCTATGAAAAATTTTAAAACAAAGAACTTAAAGAATTTTAAAATAAAAAATCCTCTCGCTCCTTAACAAAAATTCTCCTTGTTCTCTCTCTCACGATTTCCACCTCGATCTCTCTTTTCGATTTGGTGGAGGCGCGGGGGTTCGAGGGCGATGCGGATAGGGCGCGACGGGCGACTGGAGCGGGGTCGGCCGGCCTGGATGGAGGCAGGAGGAAGCGGTGGGCTATGGTCGGGAGGTGCTTAGATGGAAGAAGGGTGAGGGAGGGAGGGGTTTATTTGGCACTTCAAGTTGTTATTGTTGTTGTTCTTGTTGTTATTTTTTTTTTAAATTTTTGATCCAAGGGTTAAGGGCTAAGATTTTAGAAGTGTTTAGATCAGGATCAATAGGCATTTTTGTAATTTTACGTGTAAAACTGACGGAGTCAGTTTAGGGCGTCCGTACAATTAGCTTCGGTGAAGGGTCTCTTTGTTATTTTGGTAAAAGACGGGGTGCTAATGTAATTAACCCAATTTGCTACAATATATGCAAACGAAAACAATTTAGGATCAGGCACTTCTTCTTGTTATCTTTGTGCTGCAATTTATCGCTTTCAAGCTTTTACGACAGAAAAAAAAAAAAAAAAAAAAAAAAAAAGATTCGGCTTTTTTGGATCTTGGGTCATCTGGGAAAACATGACCGTGAAGAAAGCTGTTATAACTTTTAGGTTTTAAGTTTTACTGTCCGTACAATTTCTTGTTTCTAAAAGTTCTAGCTTTTGAAGCGGCAATGGAGGCTTATAAGAGATGGGTTAGGGAGAACAAGGATTACGTGCACTCCCTGGAGTCTCTGGCCAACGTGAGCTTTCGAAACTTGTTTTCAATTTTATGATTTCATTTGATTGTTTTACAACTTGTTTGTAAATTGTTTAGGTTGTTTGTGTTATTTGGTTAAATGGGTTTCTCGTACACTTGATAATCATAACAATTCTTTGGTCTTTCTTGCTTATCAGTTTTTTTTTTTTTTTTCAAATTTAGGTTGTTTTCTTTTTTTGGTCAGGTTGGTTTCTCATATATGGCTCAGAAACAGGGAGCCTATAGTTAAAAGGCAATCTTTGACTATGCTTAAAATTAATTGTTTATGTTGTGTATGAAAAAAAAAGAGAATCATGAGTGCTTAGTGAGGTCAGTGGAATGTGGTTAATGCAATATATTTCTATTCCATACTTCTAGTTTTAGTTTTATGAATATTTTTATTTATTTTTTGTAACAATTACATACTATAATAAATAATTTGTTGATTATCTTTATTTTTCTGCTGTTATGTGGATTTTATTTCTTAATCACCCCTGATAACTCATAAGCGGGCAGAAAACCAACATTAGAAGCTGATATTGGTGTGTAATAGGAATATTGTTATCTTATCTAGTTGTTGGAAATGCTGTACAGGGTTTGACATGGCTTCTTCCTGAACGATTTTCTACTTCAGAGATAGGACCGGAAGCAGGTTTTGTGAAAGTTTGGTAACATTTGGCTACTTCTTGTTAGCTTAGGGAATAAAGAGGACTCACTTCTACTTTAAGTAATCAATTTTTTTTCTTTCCTTTTTTTAATTGGCGTTAGAAGTAATTATGTACTTGATCAAGAAACATTCTTCTTGGTAACTAAGCGACCAAAAATATACATACTTAGTGCTTTTATTTTTAATTTCTAATTTATAATTTTGCAATTCCTCAAAACGTTGGATTTTTTCATGTTGACCTAAGAAGAATTTTAAGCTCAAATGAAAAAATCTGAGTTCTTATATAGGGTACTGAACTGCAAAATCTAGTTTCTAGCTTACTCATTGTCAATTCTTCCATTTTTAGTGCAAGATATAAACTCTTGAATTTTTCCACTTACCATTGAACGCTTTGGTGATTCTGTGCAGTAACTGCTCTTTTTGGCATAATCACGGCTATCAATGAACATATAATAGAAACAGCTCCTCCCCCAAAACACGCTGGCCCTGCAAAGCCTTGCGCTTTTCCTTACCCGTTGTGCATCTCTGCTTTGAAAGAATTAGAAACGTTGGTTGAAGTTGCAGCCCAAGATTATTTTGGTGATGAGAAGAAATGGAATTTTATTGCTCTTATGGAGGCCACTAAGTAAGAAACACCTTTTTTTTTTGTTTTTTTTGTTTTTTTTTTCCTTCTAATGTAAACCCAATTACCAACCATTCACCGTCATTTGACTGCTGTTTTACTTTTGGTTCACATAATGCTTTACAGGGTGATAGCAAGATTAGCTTTGTTTCGGAATAGCGGGTATAAGATGCTTCTTCGCGGAGGCGATACACCTAATGATGATGACCATTCAAAAACTTCAACTCCCCATAATGTATACAATGGTTTTGCAAAGCAAGGAGATCTTCAGAGGCCTGGTTACACGATGAACAATCATGGTCTGAACCCAGGGAATCTAGAAGGAAGGGCCCTGTTTGCATTGAACAGCTTTGGACAAAATGCTAGGACGGTCTCAAACCCATCATGGCTGTGCAGGGTTCAACATCAACAAGCAATTATTGAGCCTCCACGTAACTACTACTTCTAAAACCAAAACTCAGAGATAAGTTAGCAATGATATTACTTGCACTAGATTTCTTTTTACTCTTCTTTCCCTACAGGGCCAGTGGTTGAAGCACGTACCCTTTCTACCATATTGGTGGAAAAGGGTTTTCGTGGGGCTTTGTTCGTTGCCGGGGAAGTGTTATTTATCACAAGACCTCTTATTTATGTTGCATTTATCCGGAAATATGGAATTCGGTCGTGGATTCCATGGGTTCTTTCATTGGCCGTGGACTTCATAGGAATGGGAATTCTTTCACATGTCACCTCACAAGAAGATGGTAAAAAGGAGCAAATTCATCTTTCTGAAGCAGAGCAGCATGAGGTTTGTGGGCTTTTAAATCCTACTTTTGAATAAGTCATACATGAGTCCCTATCTGTTTTCTTGGAGAAGTGACTTTCTATTGGAAATGCCTACTCCCTTTTTGCTAGTGGTGATGCTAAATCTGTTTCAATATTGTGGCATGATTCAGATTAAAAGAAGAAAGCTGTTGTGGGCATTTTACCTCTTGAGAGATCCGTTATTTAGCAAGTATATCAGGTACCGCTAACTTTCGAGTATTGTTGGCCCCGTGTCCAACATAAACGTTGCATTTTGCTACTTCTTCCTCTTGAAGTGGCCTGACCATGATTGTTAAATATTTCAGTCAAAGACTCGAAAACACCCAGAAGATCTTTGAGCCTGTACCTGTTGTCGGGATTCTTACAGGTGTGGTTTATTCTTACAGTTATTCCCTTAACGCCCGGTTTTTCGACTTAAACAGAAGTTGACCTTATTGGTATCGTGCAGGGAAAATTGTTGAGCTTCTCATGGGTGCTCAGACTCGGTACACTTACACGTCAGGATCATAAGGTGGAAAGGCTGAGCTATTTTGAGCTATGCTTCTTGCAGCTCTGCATTGTTTTTGTTATAAAATAGAAAGTAGGTGGTTCCTATAGGTAAAATAATCCCTCAACTATGGGGAATATTTTTGTGTCTCATATGTTGTCCACTTTTTTCAGGCTAGAGAAACAAAGGGAAGATTGAAAGCGCATTGTTCGTCTTTGGCAAACAAACAACCGTCCATAATAAAATTGAGAAGTACCGCTTAATGTTCTTGTACCTACATGTTATCTACATGCAAAATGCTATATTAGTAGTAGGCATTTAGATTTCATATCTTCTGTTTATTTTGGGGCTTAATATTACAAACAGTCTATGAGGTTTACCTGTTGTTATCGTTGAGTTCCTAATGTTTAAAAATCTTATTTTGGTTTTTAATCTATTATTTTGTGTTAATTTTGCTCCCTGTGGTAGTTAGACAATAAATATTAAACGGAAAATTTTTAAAATGTTGTACTTTAGCTCTTAATTTATTACTTTGTTTTATTTTTTGTTTCTCTTTTATATGTAAGAGTTATAAGAGACTTTAATTTAAAAAATGTAAAGTGAAAAACTAAATATAATGATTTTGATGTATATAAATAACAATTTTATCAGATATTTAGTAGGGTGAATTTTAATTTTAAAAAATATAAGTAGAATTTTTAATATCTGTAAATAAGTAGTAGATAATCATGCATTTTAAATAACAAGCTATGTATTATGATTGATATATATATATATATATATATATATATATGTACATAAATATGCTAAGTCACAATTCTGAACATCATAAGTAGTACATATATTGTGCATGTATAATATACTGACATTAAATATTCAATTTTACCTTTTTCTAAAAATATAAAGCTCATCTAAGAAACAATATGGTAAATCGTTTTTATTTTAGTTGCATAAATCAAAATTGTTGTATTTAGCTTCTCATTTTAGTTTTTTTGGTTAATTTTGGATCCCTAATAACATCTTATTAACGAAGGGATCAAATGTGAAACAAAATAATCAATCAGGATCAAAAGTGAAACAAAATAATATATTAGGGACCAGTAAGATATTTTAAGAATATTTTTTAAATATTTAATATCTAACATATAGAGGGATTAAAATTGTTGCAAAGTAAAATATTAGAGATCAAAATAGAATTTTTTAAATATTTGAAAATAAATTTGGGGTGGTCTTAGGACCCTTATTTTGACGACTCGTATTTTATCAAATTCATTTTATTTTATCTAAAGCTTTTAACTGCCAATGAGGCACTAAAAGAGAACAAACGTGCATATGAGCAAAAGGATCTAAACTTTAACTCATTCTGTTCATATAGATTCAAACACAAATTTAAATTTGTGTGAAAAAGTATTACACAAAAAGGTTTGAATTGTAATTGAACCTATAAAACGAAAAAGACATGCAGTGCTTGTTGGACATTAGGTTTTAGAAGTTAGTTTTTGACTTGTTGAAGGTTTAAGGGTCCAACGGGAGCAACTTTTACTTTTGCTTTTACATTAAAAAAAAAAAAAAACCCTAAAGCCCTTATTATTTGGCTAAGAAATTCTAAAACAGCTTTTTGAGCATAGGTGATTTCTTTTGGCAAAAATTATACCGTATGGAAAATTTATTAGAGTTTCAAACATAATTTGTTTTTGAAATATTTTAGGAATGGTAAAATTAAATAATAATAACTATGATGATATTCACGGTTTGTACTATAAAATGAGGTAATAATTATCTTGATCATTTTGATTTTTGCTATCTGTATTTAGGTGTCAGCCCTCCGTTGGTATTACAGAAGGATCTAGATGAAAGAGGCATTTTGAACGAATTTATATGATTGAGGATATGAAATGAATGCTTAAAAAAGTTCAGAGCGTTTAATATCAAAATAAATAATTTAGAAGGCTTTATGAAATTAATCCTTTTAAGATACATCTAAAATTGTCAAGTAATTTCTCATAGTTTTAGAGAAGCTTTCTAGACAGTTTTATAGGTCTAGTCTCTTCTAGAAGAGCTTCTAGTCATACTTAAGTAAAACTATAGTTTAGATTAACAATAGTTAAGCAATTTCATCGAAGGATGTACCCACTAGTAGATATCTATCTTTTAACTATTAGATCTATAGAAAAAATAATTTTAATTAGATATAACAAGTTCAAAATATGTTCTATTGATGAGGATTTCTCAGTGGTGGTAAATTGAGTTTGGGGAAGCAATTCTATATATATTGTCCCTAGAAAAATCCCATTTCTAACGGAACAACAACAATCTTTAATAAAAAGGGTGAAACTACATAAAATTAAAGCAATTTAATACATAAACAAAAATCATTACGCAAAAATTTTTTTAGCAAATTTACAATCAATTTTCTCTTACACGTTATATTAGCACACTTCTTATAATACGAACTTGATATTATCATTGTTTCATTTATACAAGTATTACAATTTCATATTCACTTCTGCTAAAACTTATATTTTGCTTATTGTAACTTCATAATTATTATTATAGTTGTCAAGTAATAGCCAAAAAACAAATAATGGATACGAAAAATAAAAGCTTCGATGAAATGGAGAAAAAACTAAATAAAAAAAATTGTTTTATGCATAAGCAATAGCAAGAAATTTTAGAATGGATGTATTTGTTTTCTTTATTGTTTTGATATGAAACTGTAGAAAGCAACTAGAACAACAAAGAAGTTCAAAAAAAAAAAAAAGAAAAAAGAAAATTAATAGGGCAACACAAAGATGTGAAAATGGCGTTTTAGGTCCTTGAGCTAGCTGTGAACAGAGATCAATGCAAAGCCTTTGAGAAGAAGGGAGGAAACGAACAATAAGGAACGCCCTTTTCATTTTCATTTTCATTATTTATTTTTGCTTTGCTACTAGAAGATCATTTCATGTAAGAAGAGAGAGAGAGAGAGAGAGAGAGAGTGAAGGAGAAAGAGAAGGCAGTAAATAAAGAAAGAAAAAAAAATCACTCCGAGTCCCACAAGCTCAGTGGTGCGACAAGAGCAAGGGAATTGATTGCAAAAAAAAAAAAAAAAAAAAAAATTAATTAATGTTTTAGATTATTAGGTTGCTAACTTGCTATAGCAAGTAATGTAAATTGCCACAGTATGAAATACTATTAAAGCATGTACATATTTTTATACTTTTTTAATAACCATTAATGGATATAAGAAAAAAAAAAAAGTAATCACTAACAACTCAATCATATATATACACACATACATATATATTTATATAATTTGTAAACTACGCCTAGTATGTAGTGGATTTGAGACAATATGAGACTCTATAACATTATAAGACATTGCTATAGTCTCCTAAACTACATATTCAAAATTATATATTTAAATTATTGAAAAAATTGATTCGGTGATGTACAGAAATTTTAAAATTTTTATTTTACATCATCTAAAATCTAACTTATGTTGCAATAAACTATCAATGTAATTCTTACTTATTGTACTTATTGACGAGTGGAAGCATTAGTTTTGACTGATTAAAAACTCTAGGAAGCAATCTCAATTTTTGGATCTTTAATGTTATATCTCATCTGTCAGGCTATTGTGCAAGCACAATTCAACAAAATATTATCATAGCTTCTCTCCATCTAACTATAATGCAGAAGAGCTAGAGTTATTAAAGGTGAATAATCTAACCTCTACTCTATTTGGTTTGCACTATGGTAGTTAGATAATAAATAGGACCCAAGTCCTTTATTCATAGATATAGTAAAAGGAGTCAACAACATGTCAGAATCAAATGAAAATTCTCTCTCTCCTTCTCTTAGTAGAACATGCCAACCACATAGAGTCTATTCATGTGGTACACGTCCACCTCTAGTTGGGGGAATTAAAAAATTCAGTCAATCATAATGTAAGATTTTGTGATGTCCTGCATCATCTAAGATAACTCCTATTTAAACAATGTGATTTAAATTAAAATTCAATTATTTAAAATAATTATCTAATTTAAATAATTATAAATAATTATCCAGTATCTTTTATTTTGGACACCTACAGTTTAGGTGGATTGGGCTTGGCTCCATATAGTCCATCTAGATTGTGGCATGTACACTATTAGGTTAGGAGGCTTGTACTGCATAAACTTCTATATTCCCTATAATAAATTGCATCTACCTAGCTTTTTAAAGAATTAGTAAGCTAGCATTGGGACCCTATAAACATAATTTATCAAGCTCCAATATTAATATATAAAATTAATCGATGATTAATTATCTGTTTTATTATTAATATCAGTGTTAGTCCATTATAAACCCACGATAATATACTGTCATCACGAGACTCTAAACAAAGAGAAATTTTAGTAATATCACTTTTTCAAAACTAATTATAGTAAATATTAGGTTTTGAAAATTTTGTAGCAAATAACAAATCTATAGAACAAATGAAATATTTACACTCTTATTCACAATGTAAATAATTTTTATTTACATATAAATAGATTTAAGATGTAAATAATTTATTTACCCCGTGTTTAGAGCCTAAATAATTCTTATTTACATAATAAATAAATTATTTAAATATTAAATCTGTTATTCACTACAAATATTTTCAACACCGGTTATTTACTTCAAAAGTTTCAATACTTTGTTATTTCCCTCGTTCATTCTAAATAAATTGTTCTTGTCTATGACCTTTCATAGTATGTGTATCTCTATAAGTTATCCATAATCAGATAAAAGACTTGGTTTCATTTTACCTTTTGATTATTTATCTTAAGTTTTAATTTTTCACTTATTAGAAAATTTTCATTTACAACAATACAAATAAAAATCATCTGGGTATCGTATGTATCTAGACAACTAAGGACTTATCCTTTTCCAACTTCTCAAATAATGCATTTGTAAAGATAAAATTGACTCTATGTTAGAGAGCTATGAATTTCATATATATAGATTATGCGTTAAATGTTATTTCAAATATAAATTTACTTAAAGTTAAAAAAAATTAAATATTCAAATAAATATTGTAACTAAGCAAATACTTTAATTATTTTAAGAGTTTCTAACTTTTTAAGATTGATTTTATTTAGTATTTTGATTTAGTAATTTTTTAAATTGTATTTTGTTAAGATTAGGAATGACAATTTTATTTTTTAAAAGTTTTAACTAAAATAAAAAAACTCATTAGAAACAAAAACACGCATATAAAAAATAACCTTTCAATTTATAATATATATGGGAAAAAAAATCTTGGAATTTTTAAAACAATAATTGCTTGAAAGAGTATTTTGAGTAAGATTTTGAAAATACATGGGATGATTTAGACATTCTAATAATAGGAGGGGTAAAAGTGATATTCAAGCAAAACACAGAAGATAAAACGAGTATTTTAATAATAAAAGTGGCAAAAGTAAATTTAGGCAAAACCCAGGGTTGTTTTAGGTATTTTCCCAATTTTCACCTTAAAATATCCTCAATTTCTAACAGTGTTACCAGAGCTTCATTCAATTATTGTTCGGCATTATTTTTTCCAGCCACTATGGCGTTACCAGTATAGTCAATGATAGATGTTCCAATTTCTATTTTCAACGGTGAGCACTATGATTACTGGAGCATAAAGATGAGGACATACTTCTAGTCTAAAGACATAGGAAATAATTAGCAAAGAGCATGACACGTTCCCTGAAGATGTATCAACACTATCTGCAGCCCAAAATAAGGAGTTAAAAGGAGAATCAATAGAAGAATACAAAAGCTACTTGATTAGAGTTATAGGGAGAATGTTTCTCAAGAAAAAAATGTTCAAAAAATATTTATTAGTCTCACAAAAAAGTTTACACAAATATTCACTATCATTGAGGAAACCAAGGATATAACTAAGCTATCAGTGATTGAATTATTAGGCTCATTAGAAGTTTTTGAGAAAAGAAAAGATGATGGAGATGGAGATGAAGATGTAGCATTAGAGAGAAACTTTTAATCTAAGCTAAATTTGAATACTCTGGATTCAAAAAATAATTGAAAAAAAAATTGAGAGAAAATTCTAGAGGAGGAGAAAGAGCTCAGAATAATGGAAATTGAAGGGAGAAAATGTACAGAGGAAAAATCCAAAATATCCACCATGTGACATCTGCTAAACGTCTAGTCACTTGGAGAAAGATTGTTGGCTTTGAAAAAACCACAACGTAGAAATTGTAAGAAATTTGAGCATATAGAGAAATTCTGTTGTGTTAAGAGAAGCCATCAAGCTAATTATTCTGAAGATCATAAAAATAAATCAACAATTATGTGCTATACATCTCAAGCTGGTTCTAGTGAAGAATGGAACAAATGGTAAATTAATAGCAAATGCACAATCGTATGATTAGTGATGAAAGCATATTCTCAGACATCGAAACATCAAATAAATATCAAGTGAGATTGAGAAATGGTGCTATGGTGGAGGCAAAAGGTAGAGGGACAATCTCAATTAACACAAAGAAAGGAACGAGACACATTTATTGTGTTCTGTTAGTCCTAGTCTAGAGTAGAACTTCTCAACCTGGGTCAAATGATTCAAATTGGGTATTTTATACACTTCAAGGGAGATACATGCAGAATATACAACAACAAAAATAAGAATGCTCTAATTGCTGCTGTGAAGATGGAAAATAGTAGTTTTCCTATCCAATGGAGATATTCTAAAGAAGTTGCTATGAAGACACAAGAAGATGAATCATGGCTTTGGCATAGCAGATTTGACCACCTTAACTATAAGGGTTTGAAGATTCTCTATTAGAAGAATATGATGAAGGATATGCCACGCATCCGAGATAAAGATGACATATGTGAAGCTTGTCTACTCGGAAAACAACGTTGTCAACCATTCCCTTCAAACAATGCCTAAAGATCTAGAGGATTGTTAGAATTAGTACACACAGATGTTTGCGACCAAAGAAGAGCTCTTAGTCCCTGTCAAAATAGGTATTCTCTTTATTGATGATTATACCAAAATGACATGGGTATTCTTTTTAGAAAAAGATCACAAGTTTTTGAAATTTTCAAAAAAACTTTTAACTATGCTAAAAAGCAATAGTGGTCAGCACATCAAAGTACTAAGAAATGATAGCGGCACAGGGTACAACTCAAGACAATTCAACGAGTTCTATAAAGATGAAGGAGTTGAACGCCAGCTTACTATTCGTTTTCCTCTTGGACAAAATGGTTCATCAAAAAGGATGAACAGAACAATGAAAGAGATGGCTAATACAATGCTAACAGAGAAGGGACTTCTGAAATCATTTGTGCAGAGGCAGCTGTTGAATCAATGTCCAACTAAATCTGTTCAAAACAGAACACCAGTTGAAGCTTGGAGCAGATGCAACCCTTCTACAAAGCATCTTAAAGTCCTTGGTTGTGTATGTCGTGTACACATACCAAAAGAAAAGAGTAGCAAGCTAGATGATAAAACTCAGAAGGCTGCAGTTCTCAATCAAAAGACTACTTGTAACATTATGGAATTAAATATAATGAAACCTTTGCATCATCTCCATTACTATTCTGTTCATCCTTTCCGACATACTATTTTGTTCAGGAGCACACCCAATGCTGGCGTTCAACTCTTTCATCTTCACATAACTTATTGAATTGTCTTGAGTTGTACTCTGTGCATCTATCATTTCTTAGTACTTTGATGTGCCAACCACTTTGCTTTTCAACATAGTTTTTTATTTTTTTTGAAAATTTCAAAAACTTGTGATATTTCTCTAAAAAACTAATACCCATGTAATTCTAGTATAATCATCAATAAAGAGAATGAAGTGCCTATTTTTATTAGGAGTAGGAGTTCTCATTGGGCCACAAACATCCATGTGTAATCCCAGCAATCCTTTAGCTCTATAGGCTTTCCTTGAAGGGAATAGTTGACGATGTTGTTCTTCGAGTCGACAAGCTTTACATATATGTTATCTTTATCTCAGATGCATGGCATATCTTTCATCATATTCTTCTGACAGAGAATCTTCAAACCCTGAAAGTTGAAGTGGCCAAATATGCTATGCCAAAGCCATGATTAATCTTCTTGTGTCTTCATTGAAACTTGTTTAGAATATCTCCGTTGGATGGATAAACTTCCTTTTTCCATCTTCACAGCAAAGATTGGAGTATTATTATTTTTGTTGTCGTATATTGTGCACGTATCTCCTTCGAAGTGTATAGAATACCCATTTTGAATCATTTGACCCATGCTGAGCAAGTTCTGCTCTAGACTAGGACTAGCAGAGCATTCTGAATGTGTCTCGTTCCTTTCTTTGTGCTAACATAGATCATCTCTCCACCTTTTTGCCTCCACCAAAGCACCATTTCTCAATCTCACTTGAGATTTATTTGATGTTTCAATGTCAAAGAATATGCTTTCCTTACCAGTTATATGATTGCTGCTTTCGCTATTAATGTACCATTTGTTCCATTCTTCACTAGAACCAGCTTGAGATGTATAGAACATAACTGTTGATTTATCTTCACGATCTTTAGAATAATTAGCTTGATTGCTTCCCTTAAGACAACAAAATTTCTCTGTATGCCCAAATTTCTTGTAATTTTTGCACTATAATTTTATTTCTTAGCCAACAATCTTTCTTTAAATGACTAGACCCTTTACAGATGCCACATAGTGGATATTTTGGATATTTACTCTTCTTATTTTTCTCCCTTTGATTTCCATTATTCCTAGAGCTTTCTCCTCCTTTCGAACTTTCTCTAGATTTTGACTAAATATTGAATTTTGAGACTTCAAATTTAGCTTAAATTGACAGGCACTCTCTAATGCTAAATCTTCATCTTCATCCCTGTCATCTTATCTTTTCCCAAATGCTTCTAATGAGCCTATTAATTCTAGCCACTGATAGCTTAGTTATATCCTTAGTCTCCTCAATGGCAGTGACTATTTGTTAAAACTTCATTGTGAGACTAATCAATATTTTTTGAACAATTTTCTCATCAAAAAATTCTCTTCATAACTTCTCAATTTATTGACTAGCTCCTTAATTCTTGAATAATATTGCCTAGCTGTCTCAGATACCTTTATTTTAATTTTTTTTTAGTGCTTGTCTAAGAGACTGCAATTTATAACTGCATATTTTTTCACTTCCACATAACTCCTCCTGTAAAATATCAAATGCTTCCTTGGCAGTTTTGCCTTATAAAATTTTGGGAAAAATCTCCATCGATAATGCTTGTTGTAGAGTTAATAGCACGTTTTTATTCTTTTATTGATTCTCCTTTAACTCCTTTTGGGCTGCAGAAAATGTTGACATATCTTGAGGGAACACATCACGTTCGTTGCTAGTTATTTCCTATAAATCTTCAGACTAGAAGTATGTCTTTATGTCCTCATCTTTATACTCTAGTAATCATAGTGCTTGCTGTTGAGAAAAGGAGTTGAAATATTAATTATTGACTGTAGTGGCATTAGAGCTCCATTCGATTATTGTTGGACAAATCCGGAAAGTGCAGTCTATTTAATTTTTGCGTCTTCAATTAGCCGGTCTATCATTCACTAATCGAACTGGTGTGTGTGTGGGCACACTCGTACAGCTTTTTCATAGGTGCCTCTCCTTCTAAACAAGTAAGAAATACCCAAAGCTATAGTTCGGGATTTGTGAACAACAGCTCTTTGGGGAGTTTTAGAGTCTCACTGACAGAGTACTCACTCTAGATTTCTCAACTGATCTAAATAACAGAGAGTCTCACTCTCTATTTATAAAGGTTGGACCTGGGGTCAATCATTATCAGATAAAACCTCAAAATTCGAGTTTGAATGAGTTTCAAATTTAAATCCATGAAATTAGACTCGGAGTCTGATATCTGCAATCGACCACACCTTTGCAAATACCCAATTTGAATTTGATTTGAATCCAAGGTTGATCTGATAGATGCTATCTCAACCTATTGGATAATTCTTATCTTATTAGTTGCGGTTATCTTTGATAGAGTCTCAATTTTAATTCAAATAACCCAATAGAGAAGTTATCTGATTAAAATAATCATATCATGATAAACCCATACAAATAAGATATTATCCACAATAATTCAACATATTTATCTTGAATTAATTCCCCAAATTAATTCAACCAATAAACCAAAATGTTTATCTTAAATTAATTACAGAACTAATTTAACCTATAAATTAACATGAATTATTAAATCCAATTAACTCAAATTTTAGCCAATCTAATAATTTGACATAAGTCACCAATTTATTAGAAAAGCATGTTGTATCGTTACAAGATTTTTGTGAGCTAGCAAAGGAGACTATATAGACCTATATAGTTCAAGCTCTCGATAATTATAAAACCTAATATCCCAAATATACATTTTATAATTATCAGCTCTAACGCTACTCGACTAAAAGCTTCTGCACTCTTGAACGACATAGAATTACAAAGCACGAATAGTTAAGTCTCCATGACATATCATGATGTATCGTATGCTCATAGGATTATCTATAATCGGTTTACCGATAAATTTTGTCTTATCTTCTTGATTATTTTTCTCTTACGTTCCATTATCTCATCATTGAAAAACTTAACATCCAAAGATAGCATACCATTCGGTTATACCTATGGATCCAAATGGTTGAGCACTCATTAATGTTCTCAACCATTTGGTTATACCTATGGATCCAAATGGTTGAGCACTCTATTTTTCAATTATAAGATAACGCATATAAGAGGATATCAACGACTTCTAAAAAGGAGCTATGGATTCCGTATCTATGAATAACATGTCTACGTTATTAAGAGTTTTACCTCCAACGTACCGGCATGCATACCAACATAAAATATGGATGTCACCATTTGGTACATCAAAAAACATAAGTCAAGACAACGGGCCCACTATTCATCTCAGGATTAAGACACAACACATATGATTGTCTAAAGTGAATCGATTTGCTAAGACAAAATTATTAATCCAAATTAATTCACTTTATGTCCCGATCCAATGCATCGTCACCTATGACAATGCACCAATGTTTCTATTCACGGAGTCTACCTCCTATGGCCAAGACAAATCATCTCCCATTAGGGATATAGACAACATAACAATCTTTGCATGAATAAAGCGCCCAACTTTATTCCATCGATTGTGGATCTTATGATTTAGACCGTCACATTTAGAATCATGTTTTTCGTATAATCCATCCATCATATGCCTGATTCTTAAAAGGTTTAGACTGATAGTCTCAGACTTTTGTTTGCTTATTATACATTTAACAAATATGAATGTAAAGAGAACAAGATTTGATATATAAATAATAAATAAATTCTTTATTGATAAAAATGTCTCTAAAAACATATTATATTTTTACTCTTTATGGCATACATGTCTAACACGGATATCGATGGATTTCCTCCTTTATCTAGCTTTGACACATCCCATCTATTGGAAGGCTAAGAACGAAGATCCAATCCATGTAAGATTGTCTTGTAAACCTTCAAACTTCAAGCTCTAAATTCCATCCACAAGCTTTGAACCTCCAGAAGCTTCCTTTTTGGATACATTTTTGAGTTGCTAAAATACCTTAAACAAGTTTTGCTTAAAAATTCTTAAGATCTTCATTAACCCTTCTCATCTATCTGTAGTAATCTTTGATACAATTTAAGCTTCACGCTTAGAAAGTCAACTAGTAATTCTCAAATCATCAAAACAATAACGGTCTGATCCATCAAAACCTTGAAACCAACAATTATAACAAGGAATATGATTTCTTTTTAAGTAAAAGTCTATTTTATTTATTGAAAGAACCATATCGTCACTTACAAAGAAGCCGTGAGACTAGGGAAGTCCTCTAACTACCTAGAAACAACCATAGCACAAGAAAATGCAAACAACATATCATTAATAATGAATATGTAATACTAAATGTTCATGCATGTAACAATATTTAAGTCAAAACAAAGTTCTAGTGCACCAATTGATTAAGCCATCTCGTTTGTTGATGGAATTATGAATGAGATTTAAAAATGACATAATGTATATTTAATTAGATTTTATTTTTAATAAAAAGATGCTTTAAAAAACCATATCAGTAGCTAACATCAAGTTCTCCGTCTAAAATCATATTCAATGAATTTTTAAGCTAAATGCTCATTAATTATTATAATTTTTTAATTGAATATCAAATTCCTTACAATTGTCTAATCTATATCATGCAATTAAGACAACAGTAACAATCGATGGGCAAAAATCAGAGTAACTATTGAAACCATACTATATATGGAAGAGTTTTCAATGTATGTGTGTGTATATATATTGTTGCTATGATTCTTTTACTTCTGTGTAATGTAACTTGATATTTATTAAACATAATATTGACGTTAGAAATTAGAAAGAGGTAATACTAAAAAATCTCCTACATTAATGTTATACTTTTGCACCATGTGTTATGTCAAATAAATTTTAAATTAATTCTCAAAAAAAATTAGATTATGCTTTTTTTCTTTTATATATCACGTATTCACTTTTAGATTTGCATCGAAATTTTTTTAGGGGAATATGCATCGGATTTTATGTCAATTGCAAAAATCCTTTTAATTCTCATATGGTTAAAAATCTACTATTTATAAGTTTGTGGTCCCTAGTTTAGCATATAGTGTATTTTTAGATTGGGACGTTTTATTTTGTTAGTAGTATGGTTTTAACCTCATGACATGCAATAGGAGGAGAACAAAGTCGGGTTTAGTGGGGGTAATTAAATCAAATATCAATTTTCAAAAATTAATATCACTTTTATCAGTAAAAGATTCAAACACATTTTCAAAATTCAAATTTACTATTGTCTCTACCAAACCAAAGCTTGACAAATAAATCTGCCTAGATTGACGACAATGGAGACAACAACCTTGTTGGAGAAGCTTTAGAGCCGAGAAGCACGAACGACTGATGAATACAAAATAGCTCAGATAAGGGAGATGATGGGGACAAATAGCAATGGATACGAGCTAACACTGCAAGGTCGTTGGCCATGGATCTCAAGCATCATACAAGGAGGAGGAAACTTCCAGTAGTGGCGGCTCGACTAGATCGGCGAGACCAAATGGATTTAACTTTCAAGCATGATGACCTTAAGGTTTCAATATCCTTTGCGAAGATTCACACGTGTCTCTAACAAGGATGATGATAAGAAGCCCTTTGGATCTCAATTCTTGAATTAGCGATGCCGACGACAATGATCTTGTTGGAATAAAATACAAAACCTAACAGAAGGAACGGATAGTTGATAAATAAAAATTTTCTAAAAATTTTATTATTCAAAAATAGATATATAATTTTAATTAATGATAGAAAGCTTTGGGAATTTTTACTAGCTTTTTTGAAGACTATCAGGGTATCCTAACTTTCCTCTTTGGCACCATAATCTTCGAAGCCAAGCCTCCACACACTAATAGAAAGACGAGTGGACGTCAAACTGCAAGAATGAATTTTCCTCACACTTTTCTGAATCTGCTATGTACTCAACACATGAGATAGCAGGCCTTTTTTTTTCAGAGAAAAACTCTCAGTTTTTCCCTCTGTAAAAGTTACGTGAAAAAGATTGATATCTCTGAGATAACTGTTATATCTCTCTTTTTATATCCGAACAATTAGTTATTTTAGAATTAATTTTAAATTTGAAATAACTACCAGATATATTGGAAAAGGATAAACTCTATATTCCTTACACCTTTGTGTTTTAATTCAAATCACTTACGTGATTTCTTCCTTCTTTTTTTTTAAATATATATATATATATATATATATATATAAAGTTTAAACGTTTAAATGAAAAATGTATATATATATATATTAATAAATAATAAAATCTTATATATTTATTAAAATTCAAAAATAAATCACATTCATTTGCTAATAGATTTGAAAATTATATTTAAATAATCATATTATTTAAATATTATCAATTAATTAATTAACTAATGTTCAGTTAAATTGTGACAACATTTATCACATTACATTATGTCTCATAGAGAACATTTTTCTATGTCACATTAATAATTTAAGTGTTAAATAATTAATTCAAAATTCAATATTTCTAAACTAAATATGTATAATTCATTTTATGCATTAAATCCAATATAGTGTCATAGAGGTAGTATTGGGGACCTATGGACCTATAACTCAAACTCTAATAAATTTAATAATTAATCAAACCCTTTAATTAATGTGCCAAATTTATTAGTTTTAGTGTTACTCCACTAAAAACCTGAAACTGAACTCCTAAGATTATAGTAAAATTACTCAAAGAAAATTAGCGAGTAGTCCATTGATATAATCATTACATATAAGTCAGTCCTCCATAAATAGTTCATAAAAAGAGCTAGGTTTAATTTTCGTTTACCTCTCTTATTATATCTTTATCCTTGAGTTCCAATAATTCTCTAATGAACAGTTAATTCATAATTTTATTATGAACAAGCGTTCTACTGCTTAAACCTCAAATTATCAGTCAAGAGAACTATTTTTCTAACTTCCATAAGGAAGGAATGGATTCCATATTAGTATAATATCATTCTCAGCTATTTATTATATTATGTTTCTATGATGCTAAGTTATGATCTGTGCGTAGATAAATCTTACCATGCAAGTCAAAAAAACATAATACCATAAATAAGAGTCTAATAAATACTCAAGATTAAGACTGTCAAATATATGATCATCATAGTGATAAATTTGAATACTCTATTTGTAACAGATGATTATTAGAGATTCATAATTTATCTGGTCCAGTCCTATATAATCTCATTATATAAAGTACTTCCAATCCAATGTCTTTACATTAATAGTCCAGATAATGACTATTTTATTCTAAATGAGATTAGACCGTACTTGTAATATTTAATTAAAAATCTCAAACTTTAATTAATTGCTACGGATTATTTAGATTATTATTTATAAATTTTATCTTTAAGCATATAACACTTATATGCTAAATTTATAGTCACATAAATAATCATGGAATTTTCTTGATGTTTGTAGAAGTATTCATAATACGTATAAGCAACCAAAATAATTATAAATGTCACTTTATTTATTTATTATCAATATGTACAATGTCACAGCTTTTAGGGTACCAAACCTAACAGATTGACACCTCGATCTCCTCTGGGCACATCGGTGACAAGAGATGACATGGGAGAGAGAAACAGTTAGAGGGAAGAAAGAGGGAGAGAGAAACAAGGGAAGAGGAGGGAGAAAGAAACATATGGGAGAGGAGGAGAGAGAGAAAAAAAAAGAAGAAAAGAAAAGAAAATCCATTTTTAATTAAAAGAAAAGAAAAGAAAAAAAGAAGAAACATGTAGCACATTTTTAATTAAAAGAAGACTTTATTTGTAAGCTCATATTATGTGGCACATTTTTAATTGGAGTAACTTTTATAGATAATCCTCAACTTTTTAGTAGGTGATACTTTAATCGATCTTTTTTAATTTTGATAAAAGAGTCTTCAAAGTCTTTAACCCTTAGTAATCAAGCACTTTGTTAACCTTTTAGTGCTAGTGGTCTAATATGATAGGGTATTTTAGTAAATAATAATAATTTTCACTTTAACACAAAATAAAAAAACTATAAAAAAGAAATCATTTAAAAAATTAAAAAAAAAACAAACTTAAAAACTATAAGGAAAAAAATTAACTTAGACTTAATTAAAAAAAAAAAAACCACAATCAAGACTTCCCAATTAGTCATCCTCTCGGCTTTTGATTCAGGTACATACCAAAATTAACCGTCACAAACATCACAACCCAATCAAATAAATCATTTGATACCTCAATGTTAGGAAATACTATTAGTGAGATTTGTAGAGTTTGCTATAGTTTGTTACACAGTTACTTACTTAGTTAGTTGATTAGTTGTTAATTATGCTAACCATACGTTAACTGTTAACTATCAGTTAACCATGGTAATCTAACTTTACACTCTAGAGAACTCTGATTAAGAAACACTCTAGTTAAAAGTGTGTGAGCCTCAAGTACATTGTAGACTATATATAAAAGGAGAGCAGATTAATATAACAAGATGAGAGAATTCATTAGTGCTCTCATATGAATTTTCTTAAACACATCTCAACAATCTTTCCATAGCTGACTCTAAATCTTTCATGTTATCAGAGAGAACGTTCTTGGAAGCTGTGAGAGGTTCATCAGTTTGCTCACTATTATCAATGGCGATTCAAGATCGTAGTAGAACCACAGTCACAAATGGCCATACATCTTCATCGTCTGCTTCAAAGTTTATTCCGATTACCTTCAGTCACCCAATTTCTTCGAAGCTGGGTCAAAACAATTTCATGATTTGGAGAAAACAGGTTCCTGTTACAATTTGTGGTCATCAATTATAGAATTTTCACAATGAAGATCTACCACCGAAGTTCAAGAATCAAGCAGATTAAGCAGCAAATCAATTCAATCCAGATTTTCTAGACTAGGAGCTACAAGATCAACTGATAGTCTCCTGGTTATTATCTTCCATGTCAGATGCTCTTTTCACTTGGATGATCAATTATGAAACCTCCTTTTAAATCTGGCAAACACTAGAGGTATATTTTGTCTCTTAGGTATGTGCCAAAATTACTCAGTATAAAGATCAATTAAAGGCCACTCATAAAAACTCTTTATCAATGAATGAGTATCTGTTGAAAATCAAAAGTCTTGTTAATACTTTGGCCCTCATTGGTCACAATCTTTCTTCAGAAGATCATATAGATGCAATTTTTGAGGGTCTTCTTGAGGAATATGATGTTATGTTAATTTCTATGAACACTTGGAGGTAAGAATTCTGTGTTGAAGAAAGTGAATATCTTCTGTTGGCACAAGAAGCTCAGATCGAGAATAATTTGAAGAATTTAGATTCAGCAAATGTTAATTTTGCAAATATGAATTTGGCATCTCACTCTTCAAATAAGAAAACTCTTCAAATAAGAAAATGTTTCCTCATTCTAATTTCTCTTCTTCCAATCCATGTGCATTATCAAGCTTCGAAGTACGGGTAGTGACGTGATGGATTAATTAAGTTAATTAAACCAAATTTTTTATTAAAATCACCAATTAAATAGTTTGGGTTATTTTAAAAAACGTGATAATTTAAAAATATTTTAAACCATTTATTATTATTTTGAAACAGTAAAACATAAAATAAAATATTAAAAATAATCAAACATAAGCCATGCCCTCTAGACCCACATTAGTTCACACTTATGGTATCGACAATAAAATAATACGATCAATTCAAGAGATAGACATTAAAATAATACATGCCTTGAATTAAATAAAGCAATAACCTAAAATAGTATTCCTATGACTCACTTACTGTGTTGTTGCCTCCCTGTTGGTCCTATGTTGCAATCCACCTAGGGGAAAGGTTTTAAAAACAGATAAAGAAAATTTAAGCGGAGGCTCAATAGGACTAAAGGTTCGAAGAACATTTAATTGAATATAATATTCTATTATAGACAAGAGTTATAAAAATAATAAATTGAAATTCATTAAACCCATACTTACCATCTTGCTCTTTTTTATCCAAATCTAATCTAGGGTTGAGCTTTGAAAACATTAAATCAAGGTTAGATCCGTTACAACATAAGAATTATAAAGTAACATAGATAGACTCATAAAATTTATTCTTGCCATTAATCCATTAGTCATTCGTAAAATTTTACTTATTATTTAGTTTCTGGCAAAGCCATCATAATCACCACCGTAGTGGCCCACTTAGGTTTCACGACTTGCCCCCAAGATCGCACTCTCCACCACCCTATCTCTGTGGATGGCATCATGCTCTTTTGTTTCCTTTCGGATGGTGTTAATAACGTGTCTAGTATTATGCTATTATTAGGTTTCACCGCACTGAATATTGTCATTTATATTCATTATTTGATTCATTATGATCTTTCCTTTTTTTTTTTTCATCAAGTAATGAAATCACTAAGTAACCCATCTCAAATTATCTCTTGAAACTTATTTTGAAAGACATCACTTTGAAAGAGGTTATTTTGTAGAAAACAATTTGAAAGAATCCTTTGAGGCCAAAATATTAAAATCATGCTACCAAAGGAAGGGCTAGAAGTCCTACCTACAATCTTGCACCATATTCTAGCACCGTAGTCACGATTCGTTATACGTCAGCTCCACGGAACCACGTACAATCGTAAATGTAAATTAAGTCCATCAATATCTAGCTTAGGATATTCTACATTACTTAGCTATTTCATAGTGTCTTAGTGTGCCATTGAAGTTCATAAAGTCATTTTATAAAGCTAAGAACTTCATCTAGGTTTACAACAGTAAAAACAGTTAAAAAACGGTCATTTCTCATAAACTTTGGTCGGCTTACCGAACTGTCCATACCGGCCTGCCGAACCACAAACTTCAACCTACCGGCCGTACAGAACCGGCCTGTCAAACTTTCTTAGGTTCGGCCTATCGATGATATGAATCCGACCAGCCGAACTCATGAATCCTGTCTGTCGATACTCAAGGTCGGTCTGTCAAACTAGAAAATTCTAGAAAGTTTTAGATTTCGAGTCTCGGCCTCCCGGACTCAAAATCTCATTCTAAACCTGTTTTCTCAATTCCAAGACATAGAAGACATCCATAGATGATGGAAAGACATAATATAATACATTTAAACAAGTTTAAACAAGATTTTCATAGAAAGTCTCAAAGGAATCCGAAAATAGGAAAATGGAAAAAATGTGATTCAATCATTTTTTTTGTGAAATCAAGCCTAAATTTGACTTGTTTTGAGTTCCATTAACTTAGATTAAAGGTTTCCTAAGCTATAGAAACTCGGATTACAACATTTTAACGAAATTGAAAAATTTGGAAAAAGTTTTAAAAATTTAAAGAATAACAAACTAACCTTGAATCCAAGTTTGAAATCAAGTTTATGGAGACTCAATATTGCTTCTTAGCTTCTAATCTAGCTGAAGATCCAAGCTTAAGCTCAATTTTGAATCAAAATTTGAGAGGGAAAGAGAGAGGGTGACAACCAAAGAGAGAGAAGAGAGAGAGTGTGCTGAGAGCGAGAGAGGGAGAGCGTGAGAAAGTGTGAGTGAGGGAAGGAGAGGGAGAGGAATAAATAAAGAGAAAATGTGGCTTTACAGTGTGAAAACCATATTTCAACACATGGTCTTTCAAAAAAGGGCATACCGGACATTTAACAAATTGTTTTGTTTCAAATTCAAAATAATAAATACAAATACAAATAATTAAGAGTGGTTTAAAATAATTAATAATAATCAATAGTAACTTTAATTTGAAAATATCACAAAATAGTTAAATTAGGTTTAATTTACATCATGGCACACTAATTCACCATTTACTCACCAATCTCACTTAATTAAATCCTGGGTGTTACATGCATCCTCCTTCCATTGAGTGTCTTCACCTGGAAGTTTTCAGTCCACTCGGGGTTACTTTTCTGGTAAAACCTCATCTCCAGGTCAATCTTAAGGAAGAGGCAAAAATCTTTCCACATGTCCTTAATGCCAATTATGTGGTCCGATTGGTCACTTAGTTATGCAATGCTACTACAGGTTTGATATGTCCTTCATTAGACCAAATCAACTGCAAGCACACTTTCATCAGTTTCATCATAAAGATTCAACTAAGGATTCTACCACATCAACTGACATAAGAAGCTACTCTCCCATTGTGGAAGCAATGCTTGGCACCCCTGAGACTGCCTATGATGCAAACTGGTATCTAGATTCAAGAGCTACCAATCATGTCACAGCTGATCCAAGCAATTTAATGATGAAACATGAGTTTTATGGACCAGAACAGATTCACAAGGGCAATGGTAAGGGATTGAATATAAAACATGTTGGCAAGTCTATAGTTTCTTCCCCTTATCAATCTACCAGAACACTGGTTCTAAGCCATTTACTTTGTGTGCCTAAAATCACCAAAAACTTATTGTCTATATCTAAATTTGCCAAATATAATTCTGTGTTCTTGAATTTCATCCATATACCTGTTGTGCCAAGGATCAGGCTACCAAGGAAGTTCTTTTGGAAGGCAAACTTAAGGAAGGCTTGTATGTGTTTAATACCACTCAGATTATCCACTGCAACAAGGTGTTTCCACTACTGCAAAGTCATCTTCTTCTCCAAAATCAAATCAGTTTCCAGCCTTTAGTCATTGTATTCAGTCTTCTCTGGTGTGTAATAATGCTACTCATGGTAGATCTACTTCTTTGCCCTATAATGCTGCTTCTTGATGTACACAAACACTTGATTCAAATTTAGTTCAGTTTGACATTTGGCACAAAAGGCTAGCTCATCCATCTGAGCAAGTTGTAAAGTATAAGATTCCTCATTCCATATGTTATGCTTGCTATCTTGGAAAAATCCACAAATTTCCATTTTTTCCTCCTAAAACAGAATACACTGAACCATTATAATTGGTTGGGGTCCAGCTCCAGTTTGCTCTTCAAATGGCTACTTCTACTATGTACACTTTATAGATGCCTACTCTCGCTTCACATAGTTGTATCTTCTTAGAAACAAGTATAAAGTTTTCCAAACTTTTAAGAACTTTCAAACTCATGCTGAACTTCAGCTAGGATACAAGATTAAAGCTTTACAGACTGACTGGAGAGGGGAGTATAAATCTCTCACTACTTTCCTAACTTTAAAAGGAATTGTACACAGAAACTCTTGCCCCTATGTTCTAGAGCAAAATAGCTTTGTTGAAAGAAAACATCACCACATTGTTGAAAATGGTCTCATGCTGCTGGCTCATACATCCATGCCTCTTAAATACTGGGATGAGGCCTTTAGAACCTCAATTTTCATCATAAATAGACTTCCTACCAAAGTGATCCACAATATCTCCTCTTGAGAAGCTTTTTCATACTAAACCTGTTTACTTTTAGCTCAAAGTATTTGGCTGGGAGTGTTATCCAAACACAAGACCTTACAATAAACACAAGTTTCAGTTTCACTCAATCCCTTATACCTTTTTGGGATGCAGTCTCAATCACAAAGGTTAAAAATGTTTAGATCCTACAAGAAGGACCTTTATCTCTCAAGATGTCATTTTTAATGAGACAAACTTTCCATGTGCTATAGCTGCAAGTACTCCACTTTCTTCTTCAACTACTACCCCTGCTGTCTCTAGCCCTCTTTTAATTTGCCCTAACTTGGTCTCCATTACATAGACATCAACACCAAGAGATCTTCGTTCTGATCTTAATATTAATGCTGATGCTACAACTTGAGTATCTAGCACTGGTGGTATCTCTCAATGAATTTCATCTTCTACTCGTTCTCAATCCAGTGGCCTTAATATCCATCCAATGATGACTAGATTAAAGAAAGGTATATGGAAACCTAAGATTTATGCACCTCTTAAAGAGCCCTTAACAGCTCAGGAAGCCTTGCAAGATGATAATTAGAAACAAGCAATGATTGAGGAGTTTTCTGCTCTACAACTTAATAACACATGGACACTGCTAGAACTACAATCAGATAGGAAAGCAATTGGTTGCAAGTGGATGTTCAAGCTCAAAGAAAATCTAGATGGTTCTATTAACAAATATAAAGCTAGGTTAGTGGCTAAAGGGTTTCATCAAGTGGCTGGCTTTGACTTTACTAAAACCTTTAGTCCAGTTGTTAAACCTACAACAATCAGAGTTGTTTTCACAGTAGCTTTAACTAGAAACTAGTCCATAAGACATATAGATATAAAAAATGCCTTCTTGAATAGTAATCTACAAGAAGAAGTATACATGGAACAGCCTATAGGATTTGTTGATCCAACTTCCAGTCATCTACTCTGCAAATTGTAGAAATCCTTATATGGATTAAAACAGGCCTCTCGTGCTTGGTTTGATAGACTGTGCAAGGCTCTTCTCAAACTTGGCTTTGTTGCTACCAAAACAGATCACTTATTATTCATACGAGAATCATCAGGTGCTACAGTGAATATATTGGTTTATGTAGATGATATTTTAATCACTAGAAGTGACTCTAGTGTAATTCAAACTCTGATTATAGAATTGCACCATGCCTTTGCTCTTAAAGACTTAGGCTCTCTTGATTATTTTCTTAGGGTTCAAGTTTAGCATACTGCTTAAGGTATTTTTCTCACTCAGACCAAATACATCGTAGACCTTTTCTGCAAAGTCAAAATGCAATTTGCAAAAGCAATCTCAACACCAATGACCATAGGAGAGAAACTCCTCACCTATGGTAGTGATCTTGTTGAAAATGCTTCACTCTATAGAAGTATAGTTGGTGCATTGCAATACATCATTATCACTAGAACTGAGCTAGCCTTTTCAATTAATAAAGTGTGTCGATTAATGCAAACACCTCTAAAAGTTCATTGGCGTGCAGTAAAACGAATCTTGAGATACCTAGCTAGCACTATCTCTCATGGTTTGCATCTCACTAGAACCCCAGGAATAGAAATGGATATAGTAGGATTTCGTGATGCAGATTGGGCTTCTGATCTTGAAGATAGGAGGTCAACACAGGTTTCTGTATATTTCTTGGCAAGAATTTAGTAAGTTGGGGATCCAAAAAGCAGTATACAATCTCTAGATCTTCAACTGAAGTTGAGCATCAAAGCCTTGCAACAACAGTTGCTGAGATCACCTGGATTCAGTCACTTCTTGAAGAACTAAAAATTCCTGTTAACAGAACTCACACTATGTGACAATGTAAGTACTATGATGATTGCTGCAAACCCTGTCCTATATGCTAGAACCAAACATATAAAGATTGATCTCTATTTTGTTCGAGAAAAGGTTGCAAAAGAAACTTGAAGTACGCTATGTCCCTTCCATTGACCAGCTAGCTGATGTGTTCACTAAAGCCTCTTCAAGCTCAAAGTTTGGTGACATACGCAGCAAACCCAGAGTAGAGAATTCTCATACTCTTAAGTTTGGGGGGGTGGGGGAGGGGTGTTAGGAAATACTATTAGTGAGATTTGTAAAGTTTGTTTCACAGTCACATAATTAGTTAGTTGGCTAGTTGTTAATTCTGTTAACTGTTAACTATCAGTTAACCATGGTAATCTAACTGTACACTCCAGAGAACTCTGATTAAGCTACACTAGTTAAAAGTGTGTGAGCCTCAAATGCATAGTAGAGTGTTTATAAAAGGGTAGCAGATTAATACAACAAGATGAGAACATTCATTAATGCTCTCATATGAATTTTCCTAAACACGTCTCAGCAATCTTTCCATAGCTGACTCTAAATCTTTCACTCGAAGTCGATAATTCATACTAAAATTGTTGTTTGCTGCTATCAATAATAAATCTCGAAGCATCAAGTAAAAAATTTTATCGTTTTGCTGAAAACTTTCGAAGTGAAACACATCCCGTTCTCTTTTGCTTCAATCATCATGTGTTGAAACTAGATGAGAAGAGGCTATGCATTCAGAAAAGCCCATTCCTTGATTCCTCTGACCTCATCGCCAACAATCTCAGAGCCCTGCTTCTCTGACTGCGCGAAGTCATTCCCGATCGACACCATCGGAATCTCGCGGATTGGCCTGGTCGACAACATCAAGCCCATCTCCATCGGCGGCCATCACCACCTATACAAGGAAAGCCTCCGGCTCCTCACGAGGAAGCGTAGACGGCAGTTTAGGTGCGCTACTGAGTGCCGCCGCAGTGGTCGAAGGTGAGTGCAATGGAGTTGGAGTATGAGCAGTGGTCGCAAGCCTATGGATTGTAGTCGATGGCGGTCTCCTTCAGGGACAAGGTCTGATGGAGCTGCGTCCTCCATTGGAGAGAGATTGGATGACGGGTTGTTCTGAAATTTTTTTTTTTTTTAATGGCTGATTTTTTCTTTTATCAAAGAAGGGTGTAATTTAAAAAAGTTAAAAAAAGGGTGAATAAGAACATTTTTGTAATTGAATCTTAAAATGCCTCGTGTGCTGTGCACCCGCAAATTTCTGCGAGATTTTGGACGGGTTGTGACAGAAAAGTGCTTAATTGTTAAGCTTAAATAGTTTGGAGGTTATTTTGTGAAAATTAAAGAAAGATGAATTAAAATGTTACTAGCTAAACAGTTGAAGGACTATTTGTGTAAATTATTTTTATTACTGTACTATACCAGTGGCTTTACTTATGTAGTATTTAATATAAAACTTTTAGTAATTGTAATATTTTAGACCAAAAATAATTTAATTTATTTTTTAAAACATGTCATTAGGATTGTTCATGAAATTTTAACATTGCCTCAAATTGCCTACCAAAAGCAAGGGATTAGTACTTCAGCAGCACGTCTCAAACTGCCATTGGACAGAGATAGGTAGGCTAGTTGGTAAAGCCGTAAAATATATGGTGGGGGCCTAGCAACATTGTGGATGTGACAAAATTAGGGCCCTACAAGAGATAGAGTAAAGGGCGGGAGGGTCCCCTATTCAGAAAGTTATAACGTGGACCACTTATGTATTTCAATACTTATCAGCTAGTGGGTCATTCAGCTCAGGCTCGTCGCTCATAGTTACCAGCCCCCACCCCCACTAATTTTCTCCTTTTGAATTCATTTGGTGAGGGGCCTACTCAAAGTGGGGGGTGTGAGGTGAGGCGGGAGTACAAACGCCAACATTGGTGGGACCCATCCCCGCAACCCATCCGTACAGCACCGTTCAGCTCAGTGCATAATTAGGCCCACCCCAAGAAGAAACCCCGAGGCCCGAACCCTCACCTCTTGACCTGGACCGCTTACGAATTGGCACAGCAGTAATGATTTTTTGTTGACCGCTTATGAATTGGCATATAAGTAAGAATGTCTTTCTTTACGACGTCTTTAGAAATGTCCTGGCATTTTCGTAGACTTACTTTAGGATTCATATCTGGTAATGGGTTTGTAATGAACTTAGATCGGTGATGAATAAAAATTTTTTTAATTCTAGAGTTACGTATCGGACTATAGATTAAACAATTTTTAATTTGCAAAATCTAAGAATAGAAATAATAAATTGTGATGCTACGATTTAGTCATTATTGAATAATCAAATTCATTTGAGTTGTAACAAATTGGACTTTATTAAACTATTTTATGTTTAATTCAATTGTAAGTTGTTTTTTTTTTAATTTTTATTTTATTAATGTGTTAAATTTAGAGGTCTAAATCATTGTCCCAATATGTAAATTTGCAAAATCTAATAATTTTTGAATTAGATTAGATTGTACTGAAAAACTTTTGGATTGATAACATATCAAGATTTCTCCTAATTGGAAAAGTATGAATTGGGTTGCAAGCCCTTAGTCTGTAAAATTCACTTTATGAATACCCCTAGCAATTGAATAAAAATTAACACATATCCTTAGACTAAAATTACATCATATTGTTTTCGTAATTTTATATGGGATTGAGAAATAGGATGTCAACAATAAACTTATTTTTCATTGAGGAAAGTAAGAAAACTTTTATGATAGGTACTAAAAAAGTGGAACATGCTAGTAGATATATGTTCTTCGGTTGTTAAATTTAAAAAAATTATTACTATTTAACGGTTAAAAATAAAACCCTATTGATGAGATCTGCACCAGACATTCAGAAAAAAAAAAAAAAAAAAAAAACTTCAAAACCCTTATTAGAAAAAATAAAATAAAATCCAGGGGCCTTTTTCCTCACGTTACCACACCTGCCGTCCTATTAATGAGATGGCAATTTACAATCATTAACTTAAATTTAATAAATCTCCAGACTTTTATATGATTATTATTGTATATTAATTAGTAACCGACCTTTCAAAAGGTTTCAAGATGTTGAGTATCAAGTTGAAAACATAAATATATGTGTGTATATATATAGGGGTGTTGAAAAAGATTATTAAACCATACCCAATCAAACGAGTCTGTCTTTAATTTAATTGTTTAATCTTGTCTGTTTCGAAGTTTCAATTTTTTTATTGGCTTGATAAGCAATTACAGAAATTTTAAGCTACCGAACTGACCAAACCCTTTCATAATTTTTATAAAGGATATTACCCATATATTTGTCAGCTTTCTTTTATACGTTCAAAGCCATACACATCATCTTCGTACTGCTATATTGTTATTTTACGTTTTTATAACTAAGTAAAATTTCAACTAATTAAAATACTTAAAAAGGATTTAATAGTTAATTTTTTATGATCACCTAAAATTTTCACGTGTTAAAAATTATCCACCCATAAAATCAAACCAACCAAACCCATTATATATTATTTCATGAGTTTGATTTCATTTTAACATTTCACTTTGGGTTATGCTTTTTTTTTTTTTTTTTTTTTCCTTTTAAATCCACCAAATGAAACATGGAGACTTTTTTTTCCCCACTTTTCTAGGGTTATGCTAGTATATAATTTATCTACCCTTTTATTGAAAAGATCCAATTTATAATCCTTTAGATACGATGTGATGTGGTTTTATTAACTCAACTAGTGTGTACTAACAATAGCGAACACCATCCCACTTCATAGACAACCAACTTGTGGAGGGTCAACTGAGAATGAATTAATTTAAATACTCGTCTTAATAACAATCTTTTCGATCTTGTATTGATAGAGTGTTTGACGAGGTGGTTAGAACTATTTTTATTATAGCATGAAAGAGTTTTATATTGTAACGATTTTTTTTATTATTACTGTAACATGTGAAAGCTTTACACTAATTGTTATCAATATCTATAGTTCTACACCTCTAGGTAACAACTATTTGTAAAAAGAGAAATCTAGATTCCATTTTCAAAGATATATAGTATTTGCCTAATCTATGGTAAATAATTTCTATGTATCCTATGACCAAACAATCCCCCATCAAAAAAAAAAAATTTGCCTGATGTTCATGAACCTTTTTCTCCTTTTAAAAATAATCCCTGTATTAGAAATTTTTCCAACTTAATCCTTAAACCCGTTCTATGTCTCAAATTTCCCTCAGTTATATTTTGTCAAAATTTTAGATAAAAAAAGTTGAATAATCTTGTAATTTCACCATAAAAGAATGACCACTGTCGTAATTTGATGATGAAGAACCAAAATATATAGTTTCATACTCTCATCGTTTAAATTCTTGAGCAACCACTTTGCCGCAAACAAAAAAAAAAAAAAAGAAAAGGAAAATTACAATAACGCCCTAGCTAATGAAGCTGATGAACTATAAGCAAGAAAAATTTTGAGTGGATGATTTTTGAGGCCAACTCAAATATAGATAAATAGGTGATTTTATTTTGTTAAAGTAATAGAAATATGTTTCATAATATAAGGTGCATAAAAGAAAAGTTTTGAATTTTTTTTAGAATTTTTTTCTTTCTAAATTTGTGTTGTGTTTAAGGTTTAGGATTTTTTTCGGAGAAAAGATTTTTATAGATGTTGAGGGTGAGCTCGACGCCACCACCGAGGAGACAAACTCCAGGTGGTCTGCCACATAGCTTAGCCAAAGTTCGTAGGGCTCATAACTGACCCCGATTACGCTCGGTGCACTGTCCGAGGTACTCCTCAGGGCTCTTTCGGGCTACACCTCCTCAAGGTGCCTCCTTGGACTCAACATCAGCTCAGGTCGGACCATCATCATTCTTAAATAGGTTGTTACTCGCTATCACTGGCCCACAAGTGGTAAATAACTCACCGTCGGATGTCAGCTCATCCACCGACGGAGGGATGTGACACTTGTCACTTGCCATTTGACACGCCATGATGTGACACCTGAGTTGTGGGTAAAACCCACCTAACACCCAGTCCAAGTGGTAACTTATAAATAAGATGCATTTATTGCATTCTACAAGCAAGCAGGCTCCTTCCCAACTAACTTGTTCCCGACCTCTGTCAAGCACCCCTGCCTTGAGCATCGAAAAGCCATTGTCTTGTTTATAAACCCGCCTTCAAGGCGTCCCTCCTCTTGTCGTAGGTTGACTAGTCCAAGTAGAGGCGAACAAGGAAGAGCTGAGCACCGTGCGCAGCCACACGAGGTGTTGGTACGACACTGGAACACGATAAGCATCAACATTTTGGTGCTAGAAGGAGGGCACCTTGTGCCTTTCAAATTAAACACCAAGCGTAGACATTTCTCAGTTCACAATGGTGACTTGAGGTAATGCCTAAGATGATGCTGCCCGACAGGAGGGGTTGGGAGACCAACAAAACCGTCCTCAGAACACCAGCAGGCCAAGGGGCTGCCCACGAGCTACAACATCCTGGTATGGTGGCCAAGGGAGTGCGGCGTGAGCTGAGCAAGCACCAGACATGATCGCGCAAGACCCCATCTAGGAGCTTACCAATGCTGTTCGGATACTCACCCAACAGCTTGCATAGCAGGCACGGCATCAGGCTGTTCCTGGCCTCCTTCCCCCAACCCCAGCTGACTAGGCTGGAGGTCGAGCAAGACGGGAGATCAGCCCAGCTGATGAAGCAGACTCTAGATACACCCAAAGCTCCACGTGCAGAATCTCGGCTAACAAAAAACTTGTCCAAGAGGGCCAAATTGGCCCATAGGTGGCGCAGCCACCGTCACCCCAAGGTTCTCGAGCCTTAATTTTTAATATGCTTCGGCGCCGAGGAATACCACAAGGCTAAGAACCTGAATTTGGTGACCGAGTTGAGGGCGGAGCACCCTATAGGGTCGAATTACCCGAGGACACGAATAGCCGTCAGCTTCGAGAACTGCAGCGCCAAATCGATGAAATCTGCAATAACTGGTTCGGCTTGGAAGACGTGGGAGCCTTGGATCCTCCATTCCCGGATGTGATCATGCGCGCCCCTATGCTGCCCAAGTTCAAAGTCTTACAAATCAAGGCTTATGATGGGACCACAGATGCCGACGAACACGTCGAGCTGTTCCGAGGACATATGGTTCTCCAGAATGCTAGCGACGTGGCTATGTGTAAAGCTTTTTCAATGGTTCAGACATCTTGAGCCGGCGTCCATCACTTCTTTTTGACAGCTCGTCGACGCCTTCTTAGCAGCATTCTCGACCATAAAGATGAGAAGAAAAGAAATTACATACTTGTATGTTGTCAAACAAAGGGACGACAACATGTGAGATTATATAAACAGGTTTACCTGAGCAACGCTTGAGGTGAAGCACATCGAAGATGAGACCCTCAAGCACATTTTTGTAGGGGGCCTTCGAGATGAGAAGCTCACATGGTCTTTGGCATTCAAGCAGCTGAGCACATTCTCACATATGCTTGGCTATGCCCAGAGGCACGCTGATGCATTAGAATATATGAAGAGCTGCAGAAAAGATGCCGGCGCCAACAGTACGAAGAAAAACAAGAAGCAGAAGGCTGTCGAGCAGACTAAGAAATCAACGAAGGATAAGTCCGAGAAGCTGAAGACTCCAACCAAAAAATTCCAACGCTACACCCCGCTAGTGGCAACAATTGATGAGGTATACGCCCAGGTGAGCGGGAAGAATCTTTTGGTTCCCCCACCTAAGCTCAAGGGTAGCAGGGCGAAGCGCGATCAGGGAAAATACTGCAAGTTCCACAAGGATGTGGGACACACCACCCGAGAGTGCATATAGCTGAAGGACCAGATCGAGAGGCTGGTCTGAGGAGGACATTTAAGGGAGTTCGTCGAGCGGGTTATAACTCCAACCACTAACGCTGCTAGAAACTGGTCGCCGAGCCAAGAAGCTTAGGACCACCGACGTAACGATGGTGGGAATGCTCCGGAACCCCCGAACATCGTTCATGAAACACCCATTATTTTAACGGGTATGATTTTTATAAAAATCATATGAATAAATTGTCACTTTAGAACTTCTTACCAAGTCTCCATAAGAAACATTCAAAATTTACCTATCACCCATCGCTACCAATATTGTCCCGCTACATTAATACTCAATTAAGTAAATTCTTTCTCATTTGGAGACATAAAATTAATTCACCTCAACTACTTACAAACATAGAATTAATTCACCTCAACTACCATGAGACATTGTTATATTTTCTCAACCACATTTTTAATGCTTCCTTCATCTTCTTCCACAACTTGCCCCATTTGCCCCCTTAATTATGTTGGCATTATTTGCTAAAAGTCTCCATGGGAGACACGATAATATTTTCTTTTAATACTCATTTATTTCTTCCTACAACTTTCCCCATAAACCTACAATTATCTCCCGCTCCTTAATTATTTTGATGCCTATGTATTCAACCATCACCACTTCCTTCTCTAGTTTCTTATTCTCTCCTTTCTCACTTCAATTTCTAACTAAAGACACAAGGCGTAAAGCTCTCTTTATAGCCAAGTAACTATAATTCCTAGCCATGTTTGAAGCCGCTTTGGAGTCAATTTACAAACTTTGGTGTTTTTCAAAGGAGTTTTGAGGTAGGTTTTCTTTAATTCAAACTTGGCTTTAGTATGTATTTTCTCCATATTTAATGCATGTTTTCCTCATTATTTGTAAGAAAGGCTAGAGATATAGTTTGATGATGATTTTGGTATAAAACTCATAAGAATATATTTATTATGATGCATGTTGCCTATTTTGGAATGGTTTTGAAATTTTGAGTAAGAATAATATGCCTTGGGTTTAAAAAAAACTTAACATTCCATAAACCTTGTATTATCTCTATGGGCAGTAGCTCTTTCTTGAAATTCTGGGATTAGATGAAAATGAATTTTGTAAATTGGTTTATATATTTTAAAAGTAGACATTCTAAGCTTTCCAACGAGCTATCATGAGCCTAAATCGGAGTTATATTTTATTTTCTATGAATTTTTCAATTCTTGGGTTGAAAACTAGTAAACCTATCAATGGCAGTATACCATCCGTCTACCTTAAGTAAACCACCTAATAACCCATGTACTAATTGTAGATAGTGAACCCAACTTTGCTCACCTTCTAATCCCTAAATGTCTTACAACCTTTTCAAAACCATCCTAAGT
>CAMOHE010052486.1:26455-61865 GCA_946598075.1 Artocarpus hirsutus | reverse complement strand
TATTCATCAATCAAATTACATAAAAAAGGTCCTAAAACGATTTACATGCATAAAGCACATCCCTTGAGTACCCCAATGATTGTTCGATCACTTGATGTGAAAAAAGACCCTTTTCGACCTCAAGAGGATAACGAAGAACTTCTTGGTCCTAAAGTGCCATACCTTAGTGCAATTGGTGCATTAATGTATCTTGCTAATAATACTCGACCAGATATAGCATTCTCTGTAAGTTTATTAGCAAGATATAGTTATTCTCCAACTCAAAGGCATTGGAATGGAGTTAAGCATATATTTCGATATCTCTAAGGAACAAGTGATATGGGCTTGTTTTATTCAAATAATATAGGATCGCAACTAATTGGTTATGCGGATGCAGGTTATTTGTCTGATCCACACAAAGCTCGATCTCAAACAGGCTATTTATTTACATATGGTGGTACAGCTATATCATGGCGTTCTACAAAACAAACCATAGCTGCTATTTCCTCAAATCATGTAGAAATAATAGCAATTCATGAGGCAAGCCAAGAATGTGTTTGGCTAAGATCTATTACCCAACATATCCAAGAAACATGTAGTCTACCTTCGAAGAAAGAAGCTCCAACAACACTATACGAAGATAATGCTGCTTGTATAGCTCAGTTAAAAGGAGGATACATCAAAGGAGACAGAACAAAACATATTTCACCAAAATTCTTTTTCACCCATGATCTTGACAAAAATGGTGATATTGATGTTCAACAAATTCGTTCAACAGATAATCTGGTAGATTTATTCACAAAGGCTTTACCGATTGCAACATTTGAAAGATTGGTACATAATATTGGAATGCGTCGGTTTAGAGATCTAAAATGATGTTTCCATGAGGGGGAGGAAATACTCGCTGTACTCTTTTTTCCTTGATTTAGGTTTTGTCCCACTGGGTTTTCCTAACAAGGTTTTTAATGAGGCAGCTCTTTTGGCGTATTATACAAGAATAATGTACTCTTTTTCCTTCACTAGGATTTCTTTTTTTCCACAGGTTTTTTTTTTCTATTAAGGTTTTAATGAGGCATATTCTTGATAATGGACATCCAAGGGGGAGTGTTATGAATATAGTGTTATGATGGATGTCCATAACCCCCAAACTCTTCAAGTCTCATAGTCCCCAAAGCTTCACAAATTCTATAACCTCTATTTGTTACAATTTATTCATAGTTATTTTCTCTATTTACAACACCATTAAGCCTATTGTAACCTATGGGCATCTTTAGCCTATAAATAAAGGCTTTGAGAGGCATGTAAAAAAGTAGAAAAGAAATAGATATCATTCTCTCATTCTCTTGTGTTCTTCTTTAGTTCTTCTTTACTTCTATACTATATTCTCTTGTCTTGTTCTTTATATTTTATAATACGATGTAAAATAAGTTCCTTCTTTTGCACCTTTTTGAGTTCAGGTTCATTTGGGCTAAAAAAAAAGACACAGACTGGCGAGGTTTTTTTTTTTTTAATTGTAAAGGTACAAACTGAGCAATTTATTTTTTTTTAAAAAAAATATATAATAAGTGTCTAAATTATTGTTATGAAATTAAAATCTAATACAATATTTAAAATATTTTAAAAATATCTTTAATGATATAGTAGTTATCTTAATGATATTACATATTGTACTATATAATTACATATAAATAATTTTAATGATATTATTATGAGACATTTATAGAATTTTTACAAATTAGAGTCATTTTTTAATTCAATAAACGTAATTGGGTCAATTGTCTCATGAATCTTTTTTTTTTGTAAATATAAAAATTATAACTAAATTTGTTTAATAGGATGTTTAGAAGAATAGTTTAAACCAATTATTTAACAATGTAAACATTATAAAATTATTACATGTTATAGTAAAAAACTACAGTATAAATTTTTTATATATTACAATAAAACTACAGTATAACACAATTGTCGGTATTGAAAGACTCTTATCGCTTTTAGGTCTCTCCATCGATTGACTCTAAATTAGCCACGTTAAACCACCAAAACATGAAGAGCTCCTAAAAGATTCATACCGTTTATAATTGGCCCAGATGCCGAAGATTTTATTAGAAAAATACAACATAAAGCTCGAACATACGACATACTACAGGCTCTCAAACTCAGTTTAAACTCCTCCACGAGGCAACCCTTGAGTTGCTCAATAAAGGCAAAAACAGGGTTCACCAGATTCTCTTTAATTTTTGATCAAATGGCTTTTTATTAAATTTCATTTCTTTTTAAAAAAGCCCGCAGATATTGAAAAACCTCTTTTTGAATTTGGCTGCGGAAGGGGAGTGTGTAGTTGATTTTGGGGAGGGAGTAGTTGAATTGATCGGAATTGTTTCGGATAAGTCTCGAGTTTCGGAGATGTCGATGGGAAGCGACACTACATGGGTGGGGAAGAAGCCTCTTCGACGAATCGGAGGAATGTCCGATGCTCTCTCCATCGCTTCCGATCTTGGTTTCTCTGTCTCTCCAACTCCTACCCAGGTCAATTTTACTCCTTTTTCTTTCCCTTAATTTTAACGTTTTTGATCCATTTGAATACATATTTTGCTGAATTTGAATCTGATTGTGCTCTGGTATTCTCCCCCCTCTTTTTTTATTTTTTTAAAGAATCGACATTTTGAATTTTTGTTCTATCTAGTTTTTCCTGTTTGATTAAAAGTTCTAATTTTTGGTGCCCAATTACCGTGGATAAGCAATTTGGGTGGTGGTTTGTAGGAGAGTTTTGGTTGTATGTTTAAGTAAATGAGCGAGTCCTGTTTGTATGTTTGAATTGTATTTGGCATAAAAAAAAAAAAGTTTTCCTTAGTGGCAAATATAAGCAATTTGAAGTTTTTGAAAAGAAAACGAGATCCTTTACATGCTTTAGATGCTTGGTCTTGGCTATAAATCAGTGTTTCAGTCTCGATGTTAGTATGTTACCGTTGTTGTTGTTATCTGTTTCTTTTTTCTTTTCTTTTCTTTTTTTTTATATCTCATAGTAGATGGCCGAAACTCAATTGAGTCTGTCCTATTCTCTTTTAGGAAGAACTTCAGAACTTAACCACTAGCACTGGGGAAAAGGGAGATGACTTAATAAGGGTTTTAAGAGAACTTACCACTGTTCAAAGAAAAATAGCAGATCTGCAGGTGGAACTTCAAGGGAGAAAGGTAAGATATTGTGGTTTTGAATTGCCCCTTTTCAGTTTGAAGGTAAGATATTGTGGTTTTGAATTGCCCCTTTTCAGTTTGCATCACTTAAGTTTCTCCTAACTAGGAATTTTAGATGGTAATGATATGTTAGCACTCTTTTTCGCATCATACCAGGTCTCATGTAACTGAGTTCGTGTTTCTATGTTCTTAGGATGACAAAAATGTGGCCCATCTGACACATGTAAGCGAAATGCAAAAGAAGTGCGAGACATTGTCAAGAATTACCACTATACTGAAGGATGTAATTCAAAACAAGGTAAGTTGTTCTCTTTGTGTTTTTTCACGTTATTTTCTTCGTTTCAATTTGAAAATATGTAGGAAATTTAATTATTTTTGTGTTTTGTGTTACATGACTTTGAGCTAAATAATTCCACTATGCTCCATGGCATTGCCAGACGCTAGTTGATCTTAAAGAAATTAGTGTGGTTCTGAGTTCTATGTATATAACAGAATCAATTACTTCTCCATTTTCTCTATAAACGATTTTCACTCCTTTGTATGGGGGATGGAGGGAGGATGAAGCAGGGATGACATTCTTTTGCTTCCTATGGAGTGAATTTTTTTCATTTTAATTAAGGCCTCCTAATGTAGTAGGTTCTTGTTTGCTGGCAGGATCGCATTATAGCTCGTCTTCAACAACCGTATTCACTAGACTGCATTCCAGTGGAGGCCGAGTATCAGGTTGGATACACATAATTTTAGCAACGTAAAAAATTCCAAACCTTTTTTTTTGGTTGTTGTTGTTAAACTGCAGTTCTATATTCGTCCACTCATTTTGATATAAGATAAAATAGTTGCAATGAAGCATTCTAGTGCACTGAGACTGTAGATTCTAATGCAATTAGTTTGGCCTCTTAGCTTATGTCATGTTTTGCTTGGGTTTATGCAGAAACAATTCTCTGAATTATTGATGAAGGCTGCTAGTGATTATGGAGCCTTGACATCATCTGTTGCAGATTTCCAATGGAGTCAGACATTTAAGGAGCCACCTTCAGTATGGGGGGTAAGCATTTATTGGCATGTCACATGTTATTCCTACATCTCAATACAGCAGAGCCAATTATATATATATATATATATATATATATATAATGATACACACATGTATATTTTTTTTTCTATGACAATCAATAGTCAAAACTCAATGTCACAATCACGGACCTATTCCACTATACTACTGGTATTGCCGACTGTCAAAGGAAAGTTTTTTACTTGTGCATGTTTTTGTACCTCCATAGATTAGGACCCTCAATTATCTGACAATTAAGAAAGCAAAAGCAGACCTTTTTTCCTTTTATGTTTCTGAAAAATGCACTGGTTTGCCTCCACGTACACTTGTTATTGTCAAAACGATGGCACTTGAACGAAATCCTTCGAAGAGGGCAAGTTGTAACGCCTTTGTACTTGTAATTTCAACTAAAAGAATATTGGGTCAATGTTTTTTATCGTCTCCATGCTTTTCGACTAATCCTAAGATTGTGTGTCAAAGTAAAGGAATGTATTGGTACATGATATGGTGCGACTTCATTGTGTAATTGATGCAGGAAATGCTTCGTCCAATTCCCGTTGCTTTAGCATCATGTACCCGGTTTTTCGAAGCAATGTCTGCAATGAGAGAATCATTTGCAACACTTCAAAATCTGAGAGTAGGCAATTCTGCCTCATCTCTGCCTGCAACACCAGCCAAGGATTCCTCCCAAAGAATGACAAGGGATTCCGATTGTGTGACTCCACCTCCCTGGAGAACTGAACCAAGCTCTGACGACTTAACCATCAGAACCTCCAGGAGGCAAGAAATTGATCAACAAATACAAGATGGAAGTAATGAGCCGGGTGACTATAATCAGATGGACGGAACAAGCCAAAGGAGATTGTCTTGGCCTCCAGTTAAAAAGAACGTTAAATAATCGAGATTGTGAAATTTCTTTGTATTTTTACTGGTTGTATGTCATTTTAGCTTAGAATCTGTGTGAAATAGGCACTGAAATCACATTCAGCTTCGGCAACCAAAGTCGAGCACATATACGGCAATCTTCATGCGTGTATTCTTCTGTGATTTTTTGTCACCTGCTTGCTGCAACTCTCTCGCTTGTGGAGTTATATACACTGATTTTTCCCCCCTTCATAGCTTCATTAACAATCTAATTAGCCAAGATAAAAAGACGGGGATGTTTGGGGACTTAGTTCAAATCAAAAGTTAGACACGAAATTCAAATTTTGTAAGAAATCACTGTAGTAAAGTTGGTCTAAACAACGTTTTCAAACGGCCTACAAATGTTTTCCGACTAAATGTTTTGAACAAACTCCTTTTGAGACAAGGGTCTGCTTGTATATGTTTAATTTTTTGGTTTTTAAAAGTGAAATGAAGCTTAGAGATTTCCTCAAACAAAGCCTTGTGAAGATTCTCACCCTTTACTTCATTTTTAATCCGAAGGCAAAATATATATAAATGGAAATAAAAAGTTCATCCAAACAAGTTGTAATCTCCCACATTTTGCTAGACATCGAATTGTGATTCAAACAATAAAACAAACAAGCTACTAGTGTCTAAAACATGAAACAAGCTACCAGTGTCTAAAACATGAAGGTGTGGGCTGTTGGGCAACTTTTGACACATCCATTATTATGTGTTTTAGACAAAAATTAAAAAGATAACAAGAATAAATGTCCCAATTTTTATTCTATTCTACAACAAAGTATGGGGCCGTGGGCTGTCGGCCAACATTTTTCACCTCAATCATGTCTTCAATCTTGAGACCCAAAATATCTAATCCCAAACCCTCGGATTCTAATGTTGCTAGACTTTTATGGAAGAGCAAGTTACTGCCTTTTTCAGTTTTCATTTATTTCTGTTCCATTTAATAGGTATTGAACTGTAACACAATAAAGCCAGCCTCTTTGCGATGTTGACCGTGCCACACTTGCTTCAACATTGCTCTTATCTTGTTATTTATGAGTCATGACTCCCAATGGATTCGAGCAACGATTATGGTACCTTTTTTTCTTTCATTTTTTTCATTTTAATGTTTTGCTTTTATTTTAATTTTGTACTTATGGATAGGGATACAGAAAGAGAAAAAAATAAAAAATTTCACATAATATTTTTGATGAAAAATCAATCTGACTTATTCGTTGGGCATGAAACTAAGCTCATCTTTGAAATAAAATTGAATTAAATGCTTTTTTATTTATTAGTGGTATGAATTTTATTATAGCCTAATAAGTTATTTGGAAGAGAAGTTTAAACCATTAGTGTAGGTTTAAAAACGGTAGTATTTAAGAGCTTTACACTGTTTATAATTAATGGTTTGAATTACTCTTTCAAACATCCTTTACGTGGAAGACAATTAAAAATATTTCTATATTGATATTAAATATATAAAGTAATTTAAAAATATGATTAAAACATAAATTTTTAAACTAAAAATTATAATATATAAGAATTTTATTTTATAGTTTATTTTTTTATTATTATAATATATAAAAATTTTATAATATAATAATTAAAAATTTTAATTACAACTTATTTAAAAAAAAAAAAAAAAGAACTCTTGTAATCGTTCATAAAGAGTGAAATGCTGGCATATTCTAGAGCTTGCCAGTTGTGAAATTTCAAGGCACTCATCTCTATCCGTCATTTTGTTTTCAGTTTCAAAAGAAAAGAGCTTTTTTCACATTTACAGACCTCCAAAGATGCAATGGATTGGAAAAGCACGGCTTCCTAAAGGAGGATTATGGTGCGTTTGATGACTACACCCCTGTTTGGTTGAGCGATAAAAACTATAACTTTTCTCGTAAATTTAGTTATAAATAGTATAAAATTTTTATATGATATAATAATAATATAAAAATTATTATAATATAAAATTTTCACATGCTACAATAAAAATAATTCTAACTATTGATTCATACTATTTTTCTAAACACCTTATACTTCTTAATTATATATTTAAATTTCTTATAGTATAAAACAAAAAAACATTACAGCTTAAAATTTATATGTTATAATAAATTGGTTTTAATTTTTATTTTTATTGTATTGTAAATACACCTTTAGAGGTTCTCAACAGTGCTTTGGAAATCAGAGTCCCATATACTTTAAAGCTCTTCAAAAAAACTTTTTTTCTTTTGAAATATAATAACATCTAAAATATAGTGTATAAATCCTACATTTGATGCCGAAATATATGGTTATACGAGATATTTGAAGTCTTTAAAGTCAAAGTAAGCAGTGACTGAACCAAAAAAAATCCTAGCAATAAAAAACATTTTTAGGCTGGTGATCACAATTGAATACATTTCATGGTCCACAAATTTGTGTCATTCCATTATGAAATGAATCGTCATCATTGTCCATTCAGAGGTTATTTTAATAATAATGGAAGTATTTTTAAAGGGTAATAATGAAAGTATATGACAAAAGAGTCTGGAAAATTTCTCCAAAGTGGAAGGTGAACATGATTGTATTATTATTATTATTATTATTATATATAATATTACAGCCGGTTGAAAGAATACTACTATTTTATTGAACGGGTTTACCGACAGGTTTTGGGTTAGTGGTGTTAATGGTGTAAATGTGTGCTGTCACAATCTTGAAGCTTGAAAAGAACGTGATGATAGAATGTCAAAAAAATAAAGAAGAAAATACTCCTAGCCGGCGCATCGTAAAATCTTATCAAAATCATACGATTTGATTTAAATAAAATATCATAAGTAAAGTATTTTTGTATACGAGTTAATCAGTAATTATATTTTTTAATTTTTATTTATTTATTTTTTTTTTGTTTTGAGGAACTATAAATATTTTTTTTGAATTTGAAAAATTTGTTTCAATTTTATCTCTTCAAGACTCTTTTTACTTAAAAAATAAAGTTAAGATAAAAATACATTTGACTAAACTTAATTTGTTTATGAAATGTATATTTTTTTTAAAAAATGTAAAAAAATATATTTTAAAATTAAAAAAGTTATAAAACTTAAAATCTTTTTGAAATTTGATATTTTGTTTTAGATTTTTTTATGTATTTAATCTAGAAAATATTTATTATAGCCATTTAAAGGTGGTCATGTTATTTTGTCTAATTTTTTTTATTCATGGGATGAAATTAAAATGAGTTGTTAAAATTTCAAGAATATCTTTATAGTTTTTAAGAACAAAAAGACAAATTGAGAAATAGTTTAGAGTACGATCGTTTTTTAAACCATATCATACAATTCTCCAAATTTTGATGGTTTTTTCTTAAAAATAAATAAATAAATAAAACTTTCCAAGGTTTTTCATACCCCCAATTGGTCAATAAAAAACCGTTTTCAAAGTGGGAAAAGCCATTAGATAATTTTTTTAGGTCATACATTATCTAATTGCGACTTGGTGCATTCTCATGCTCTTACCTTCAAAGCAATGCGTCCTCAAATTTTGCCTTTCAAACTAGGCAATCAACCGCTCGTTCACATTAATATTGGGACAATGATTTTCAAACATCACAATGAAGCGACCAACTCTTTGCACTCATATAAGGGTATAAAGGTAATTGATACCAACTATAGTGTTCAAAAAGAAAGTAACAATAATAGAGTGTTTGATAAAATCAGTTTTAATTAAAATTTTTAGTTGCTATAGTATAAACTTTCATATATTACAATGATTAGAAAAAAATGAGCTATAAGATAAAATTCTTACATGTTATCGTTTTCAGTCTAAAAATTTTATTTCTAACTACACTTTGGATACACTCTTTAAAACATCCAATATGTGTTCTAGACAAGCCTCAAATTTGACGAGCTATAAATATAATCCTCTAGAATGGGTAAGCAATTGTTGGATTATTCATTCACTTCGGCAACTTGGAGGAACAAAATAAGGGTCAGTCACCATGGATTTGATTTGCTTAATAGATTAATATAATTGAAAATCCACCACACAAGCAAAAATCTTGCTAATCCAACCTAATCAAAACAAAAAGAAAACTCCCCATTTTAAAATGGGCCCCACTAATCAGCATGAGTTATTCAACCACCGCGGCATATGATGCATGGTCTTTTTGTCGTTTCTTTTCGTCGCAGAATCGTCCCTCCCACGCCCCCCCTCCCCCCCATCTAAGTGCCAACTCATGATGCTCTCACATGAAACGCATAATGCTTATTCAATTATATCTGTCGTATTGTATTATTTTATACACCTTTCCCCCATCAGGCTACGTGCGTGCATATATGTATCCCCTCTCAAACGACACAAAACTACAAAAGGTCATGTTGGGGACGGCTCCTGGGCCCTACCATCAGATAGCAAATTGTTCGGCTCAGATGCAGCCAAAAAAGAAGTTGTGGGTCCCTTTCATCTATGATTGTAATTCGCTTTTGGTGTGGTCATGGTTCATGAGTCATGGAAGCCTAAAGTGGGCGCTCTTTTTTCCGGAGTTTCAGAGAAATAGTATACTATTCTTATCCGTTTCTTATACGGATTGCTCTTTTTTTTATTATTTTTTTCATTTTTAATATATATATTTATGTATAAGCTATACATAGAACAGGGCTTGTGTATTCCATCTGGCCTATCTTTAGCATAACACATTTTTGACAAACGAGTGACAAAGAATATTTGGCTAAAAATACTAAAGAACGTATGAAAATTGAAAAGAATTAGTAGCACTGGTTGAATTATTCCATGATTTGGTTCTATGAAACATTAATTACTATCATGTGTTAACATGGGTATATACTTGAATTGAGCTCATTATACTATCAGTAGGCTGAATAACTTTACTGATAGGGGGCACAAAAAAAAAAAAAAAAAGGCGTTCAAGATTATCAGGAGATGGAATGTATGAGGTGCAGAGAATTTGGTTAAAGTAGAAAAAGAAAGTAATGAAAAAGTGATTCCATCATTTGCTTCGATAAAACATGATCATCATGTGTTAATGTGCATGTTATATGTAAGTATATTTAATTAAAGTTGTATATTATTATCAGTAGTGTTGATTAACTTTACCTAGATAAGACTAAAAAAACAAAAAAAAAAAAAAAAACAAAATGAGAAAGTAAGCTGTGTGAGGCTGCAACTTGATGCATGCCAAAGATGCCCAAATTCGAATATATACAATACATGTACATTAAAGTAGTAATGAAACGAATTTGAAAGCTTGATTTTTTTTATCTCATTTTTCGGTGGAACATTTTTAAACTGTTAGATCTTGTTAATTTTTTTTTTTTTTTTTGTAATGGTTGAAATATAAATGTCTAGTAGCGTTTTATTTTTTAGCACTATGTTTAACCTAAGAAAAAAAAAATTCTTGGAATGTTTATAGATAGTATTATAAAAAGGCAAGCAACACCATTATTAAGAATCTAGAAATTCTAACTTAAAGCCAAGGATTTGCTTAATTTACTAATTTCATTTGCCATAGGCATTTTAAATTTTTAAAGCTTGGGCTTTGGTAAAGAAAAGAACCTCCACAACCATACCTTTTAAAAACAAGCACGAAAGGAATAATTATGGCATATGCTGGACAGTGTATTTATATGACTCTGTTTCACCAACCCCAGAAATATAGGACCACGAAAGTTCCAATCCCACTAGGACAATTTATACGAAATAGTTTGTGAGTGCCACCACATGGGCTAGCTTTTACTGTTTCACCGTCTTATGGTGTCATGTAACCTTGTGTCTAATATTCTCTGAGGATCTTTAGGATGAAAAGGACGTTATGAAGTTTCTTGTGAAGTTACCTAAAGCATATGCTATGCAGTGTAAAAATAAATTTTAAGCTAATTTTATTCTTTTCTTTTTTGAGAGCGCATAAATGTTAGACTTTAGACTTGCTTCGATCGACTCTGTTTTTTTGGAGTAAATATCAAATTAGAGTTGAAATAGTCTTCAAGACTCTATTTATTCACGTCAATTTAGAGGGATGAATAGGAGCACGTCAAATCTGGTGTATCATTGTTCATCCATGCCAATTTGGTTTTTTTAAGTAAGGAATTAGTAAAAAGTAAAAAAAAAAAGAGATGAATTAGAATACTTCAAGAATATATTTTTGTGTTAAAACTAGTGTGAAAAGTTGAAGATGCAGTTACTGTTTGGTGTGATTATTACAATATTTTAGTGTAAATTTTACACCATTTTGATGTTATGGATTGAAGATACTCTTAAGGCACCGATAATAGTGCATTGTTCAAGGGTCAATATTAGGCTTTTATTTGAAATAAAAAATGTGTAAAAGGGGAAAATATCGTTTTATGAAACATTATGAATATTTTTAGTATTTTAACAAATTAAGTGAATTGGGTTACTTACTCTCTTTTAAATAATATAATACATCCTTTCTATATTTTATGTCTGCTCCTTTATAACAGGCTATAAATAACCAGATAGCTAAGACACAAACAAGCAATAAGTGAAAAGTTTATCAAACTTCTCTCTTGTTCTCTCTCCACTATTTTTTTATTAGTCATGGTTGAGAATCACTATGTAAGAATCACACACACCGTGAGCAACCAAGCACGTGGCGGTAATCAGCATAAAGATCATGTTCATTACTTTGAAGTATCGTGAGGCTTCCTGTGATGACTCTTGAATAAGCACTTGGTAGGTTTTCCTTCAATAAGCATAGCACTGAATTAAGATAAATTATGAATTGCATATATAAAGATCGCCTCTTAACCTTTTATGTTTTATCTAATATTTTTAATGGATCCTTCAACGACCTAAGGACAAAGAAAATGTGTTAAATTCCCTCTTTTTTATGAAGTGGAACCATGTTAAGTCTTTGCGTCAGAGAACCTTACCAACTTAGCAATGCCTATGCTTAACAGAACATTACCAACACTCTGTGTTGCTAAGTATCAGATCCATATATCATAGTCAAGGAGTATACAAAATTAAAAATGTATAATTAGAATTAAAATTTAAGAGAATCATTCCGAGCGAATTACTAATTTAAAACAGGATTCCATTTTTCACTAGCATTCAAACACACCATCCTTTTTTTTTTTTGATAATCTAGTAAACAGTTTTTTTTTTTTTTTAAATCACACTACTAAGAAAAAATTATAAGTAATCGGACATATATGTCTTTTCAATTTTTCTTTTTTTTTTTTTGGGTGAAGTGTCATTGAATTTTTTAAAGGAATTATCCAATTTATTTTTACAGTCAACTTAATTATAATATTCAAAAGATTTACATAAAACACACAGTTTCAAATCATCATATCACAAAATAATTTTAAAACATTATTTAAATTTTTTTATAAATAATAATTTTATACAAAATTTATTATTGTGCTTCGGGAATAATTATTTTTCATAGTATAGAATTCTATTAATAACCGCTAAAGACATTCAAAAAAAATATTGTAAAGATGCGAAGGATTTTTTTTTTCCTTTTTTTTTTTTTTTTTTTTTTTTGAGAAATAGAAGCTTGGGAAGATTTGGTCCAAAAAAGCATGCACACAGAGAGAGAGAGAGAGAGAGAGAGTGTTTGTTTTACTTCCCCAATTTCTTCCGAATTTATATATGTGTCGTTTCTTCGAGAAGTCTCTCTGACCTCTCACTTTCTCTTTCCTTCTGTTTTCTTTTCTTTTATTTTCTTTTTTTTTTTTAACTGGAGTAACCACAGACCATCCTGGCGGGAACCAAGTATTCTTCTGGCATCAGATCGCCTCTCCCCTTCCTCATTTTTACCATTTTACCCTTCCATTCCCCCCTGTCTCTTTCCTTCATATTTAACCGACCCTCTCTTCCTTCACGAGACGCCTTGCGAGCCAAGCAAATCCCAACAGTTTCTTCGTATTATTGTTATTTCTCAAATTCATTCCTTTCCAATAATTGCTAACATAATTAATTAATTAATTTAAAGAAAAAAAAATGAAAGCAAGAGCTTGAAGGTGGTGTTTTTGTTTTTTTTCTATTAATGGCGTTTTGACAATTTCTGAGTCGCTCTGCGCAGTTTTCCATTGTATTTATGAGTTCTCCACTTTCCGCTTCTCTCTCTCTCTCTTTCTCTCCTTTTTTGCCTAGATGTTCGTGTCGTTAGTCCTTGTCCGTTTGATCTCCCGGCGCTCGCTCAATCCCCGCCGTTGATTTCTCCAGCTTCCTCTCATTCTCTCTCTCTCTCTTCGCTTCCACTTTCTCGGCCGAGCGTTTATGAATGAAGTTTGCCGGCGTTTGTTTCTTCTTCTTCTTCTTGTTCTTTTCTCTCTCTCCCATTACATGGAAAATACGTTTCGAACAAGGTTTTTCTCTCTCTTTCTCTTTCTCTCTTTAAGTCTCTGTTCTGTCGTTTCTATAGGCGTTGAATTGTACGCATACTGATGGTGAATTCGGCTGTGAATGCAGAGATTACTGCTAAATTGGGCGAATTTGATGGAGAATGGTGATGAGCGGCGCTGCGTTTTCCCTCTCACGAGTTTTCAAATCGGGTAACAAAATTTAGACCTTGTGATTAATCATGATTTACCACCTTAATTTCAATCTTACGCCCTTTTAATTTGAATTTTCTGTTTTGAATTTAATTAATTGTACTGCAAAATGGAATTGAGTTGAATTGTGTTATATTTAAGCCCCTTTTTTTGGATGCTAAATTGAGTTTTTTTTTTTTTTTTGTTCATTTGTGTTTATGTTTGACAAAATTCTCTTCTAATTTGTTACTGTTTTCTGCATTGGTCGTCAATATATGTCTGCTGTATTTCAATCTTTCTATTTAAAAACAAATACGCAAATGCAGCTCTGTGAAACGTCAATTTTGTTGATTCCTTGAATGTTTAATGTCATAGTTTTTTCTGGTATAAACTAACTAGCTACATGTTTTGTCTTTTGGCACGTTTGTTTGACCAATTTATTTCTGTGCTACATATGATTGCAGAGACTTGCAGTCTTACCTTTCCGATCTTAGCCTCTTTGTGGCCCTTGAAAGTAACAAGCTTTATATCTTGGTCGACAACCGGCCATGGTTGAGAGACCGAGGTTCACGTCCAGCGCACTTGTGGCAATTTATGGTTACCAAGGTTGCTATAAGAATCTTGATTTTATTGATATTTTTTTTTTAATGGAAATATGTAACTGAATTCCGTTCAATTTTTAGTCAAGGTCATCTCCTTTTGCAAATACCAAAGCATGGAGGGAGAAAAAGGGGGGCAAAGAGGCTTCATCCAGATCCAATGTTGGCACATCGAAGAAATATGCGAGATGGTTCCACTTGATTGATGCAGCAACATTTTCTCAGAAGAGGGTTTTGCTGCCTGTGAAGAAAGTGCGCAATTCTTTGCTGTTAAGCAGTGAGCTGCATAGGACCTTATATGGTTTCATTGTATTTGAAGTTGCATGGAGCAATGTTCGAGGTATCAACTATTTGAATGAGCTTCAGGTACTACCCTCTTCTACATACTTCGTATTCTGTTAATAGAGGCCCTTATAGTGTTACATTATTTTGGTTTATCTTCCAGACTGATACCTGTCTGGCTATAGAGGCAAAGTTCATGCAAAGATGGGAATTTGATAGTATAGCTCAAGCAGCTAGCTGTTTGTCATCCTGGTTTCCAGGAACAGTCTCGGAGAAATTGTTGTTGAAGGAGTATCTTGATTCTGCCATAGGTAATTTTTATTTTTGGTATGGTTCTTCATTATGTTTGTGCAAGGAATTGAAAAATCTCTAATTACTGGCACCTCTACATTTTTATGTGGAAATAACTTTAGAGATGCATTGGTAGTCATATAGCGACTATTTTATTACAATTGCTTTTAGCAAGCCTTGAAATGCCTTGCTCCGAAATTAGATATTAATAACTTTCTAATCCAGCTTTTTATTTTTTTTGGCTGATGTATATAAGCCACATCTGACACTGAGCTTTTGTTTTTGTGTATTCTTAGGAATTAATAATATTTAATGGTTTTATATTTTCTCTGAGCTGATCCGTGGAAAATTCTGATTTTTACTTTGGGATTTATTGTACACTCGGTTTCTGTTACTAGGTTATTCATCTCTTTTCTTATTTTTCTTCACTTAATAAGTGGTTACTTATCTCTTGAGTAATCAGATAAGTTGATACATGATCACCCATTTTTTTGCAAGTAATTTTTTTTTTTGGTTGTGGATGGAGTTGCTGTCTTTGCTAAAATTATAATTGAAAGAGCATATGCTGACAATTATATTGACAATTTCAGGAGAGGTCTTCTATGATGCTGAAGAACATTTACTGGAAACTATATCTGATGATAATGCCGAAAATATCTGCAACAACAGGTTATCTATTGAGGACAATTCTCTCTGCCTGGGGGGTGAGTTTGCGATATCATCTATCACCGATGATGACGAAAATTGTATTCAACAAACACCAGCACCTCCTACTAAAAGAAGGAAAGTAATAAATTCCCGTTGTACAAGAGTGGAAGCGGGTATGTGCTGTGAGGAAAAAGGGAACTCCGAGATCTATCCCAGCAATTGTGAAAATGCAGTGGAAGCTACCCAGTACAGGGATGTTTTAATTTTGTTCAGGTTCAATGACCATTATCTTCCATTTACACTAAGAAAAATAGTTATGTCTGATTTGAGGTTACTTACTTTACTAGAGGCCGGGCTTCCGTCGTGGGTTATCTTCCTTCAGTCATATCCAGTGTTTTGCCATCTTTATCAACCATGGATGTGCCCGTTGGCAAGAGCTTTATATGTGCTTATTTCAGTTGTTACTGTTCTTATTGGATTTTATGATCTGTACAAAAATGTCCCGGTTCTCAAGGCAACTGCATCTCATTTGTTTGGCCCTCTTTTTGATTGGATTGAGACTTGGGAGATGATAACGCGGATAAAATACTTGGGAACCATGCTATTTCTACAAAACTTTCAGAAGGCTGTTAAATGGTTTCTTGCAATTAGGAGCACCACTAGATCATTCCTTTCATTTCTCACTCAACCATTTGCAGAACCGCTAGCGGAAGTTTTTGAGGTTCTCCTTCCAGTGTGGAATGTGTCGATTGAAGTCATAGAAAAATTGTTCTCAGTTATTTGGCTTCTAATCTGGTCTTCTTGCAGTCTTATTGGGGACCTGGTAGAGATTATAGTGTCCCCAATATGGTTTGTTGTTTCACTCATCTGGAACATTGGTAGGTTATTATCTGTTTTCATTTCTCTTTTTTTTTTTTTTTATTTGTTAATGATGTGTTTTTGAACCTCTGCATTACAGGATTAATTGCAAATTTTTTGATTTTGATTTGCAGCAACCACAATATTGTATCCCATCTTTTGGGTCATTTGGGAATTACTCTATGCCCCAATTCGCATGGTTTTGGCAGTCGCCAACCTCGTAGCTCTGGCTTGCGCTTCTATATACGAGATTATTGGAGACATATGGGACTTTGTTGGTAGCATCTTTCGGCTCGTATCTGCTTCTGAGGCAACAGGGAGCACATATGAAATTTCTATGTGGCAATCACTTTGGAACGTCCTTTTTTCTCAGGTTTATCAGAAACTGTATATATTTCTTTCTTGCTGTATGGTGTAGTTTAATAAATTTGTTAATTGCCATTGTGTTTGTGTATCCAGGTTTTTCGTGCTCTCAGGAGTATATTAAATGGTTTCGTTGCCTTTTTCACAGCCTGCAACAGACATCGCCTTAGGTATGCTTGTTATGTAACTGCAAAACTACTTATCTTTATATATAGTCATTTTAACATTTTAGTCTCTAGCTTTTGATGTATGTATAGTTTTGTAGAGTTCTCAAACTTTATTGATTATTTGTTTGATACAATTTGTATGAAAGGGCCAAGATAGAATCCAAGGATGAAACGTATCATCTTTGAAAATTTTCCTTCTTGAATTTTGATATATCTGCTTGTTGTGGCAGTGATGGTTTTAGCTTTAAATGAACAAATTTGGAGCTGCAAATACAAGTAATGTACTCGGCGTCTACTACATTATTTGTTTTAAGTTGTTTGTGGACGCTTCTGAAATTTTAATATGAAATATTTGATAGAACCGTAGGAGCTCATAAACTTGTATTCATGCCTAGCATAGTTGCATCTTATAAAATGATTTTGTCATGATTTTGTCTGCTGTCTTGCAATCATAAGCAACTGTTTTGATATTTAGATTCTTAACCTTCCAAACTTATTTTTGGAACCTTGATCAACCTTACTTTTTTTTTCCATGCTATGGTACGCAGCATTTATAATCACTTCGTGGAATTTATTCAAAGATTGTTTGGTCGAACTCCGAGATCAAGGCATGAAGATTCTAGGTTAAGCAGACCAAAAAGGGAGACTCAGAATATGGTTAGTGCGCTTTTCAATTTGTGCTTTCCATCTTTTTTATACATAAGATTTCAGCGCACAAAAAACAGTGGCCTTAAGCCACAGTTTCACCAGATGTACAAAACCGCGTGAGTGTCAATTTTAACATTACAAGTCTCTGAAGGGCAGCTCGTTGCAACTAATAGTTGAAGTATCTGGCCCTTTGCCTGATGACCCGGCCTCCCTGATTGAGTCGAGGAAACATTTAAGCCGAATTTATCAAACTTTTTGTCCCTTGTTTAGTGTTTCAAAGAATTACTTTTAATTGCACAATTGCCTCTCCAGACCATACTGATAGAAAACATAGAAGAAAAGTTCATATTTGTACGAGGCAACGAAACTTCTGTGGGTGTGTAGGGTATTGATAAACTGTTTCTTTGTCGTCAATTTCAAGTTTAATTCATTCATATTTTTTTGCTTGTCTTTTTTCTTTTCCTTTGGTTGCGTACAGTTCTCGAAATGAAAAATTATTCTGTTCCTCTTCTGTAGACATATACAGCCTAACATAGGTTCATGCTTTCATTCTTAATCTTTGGATTCACTGAGATGCACATGTTCTCAATCAACATTCTCTCTTTTGGTCTTGTTTTTTTGCTTTGCAGTCAGAAGTGAGGAGGAAACTTCACATGAATTAGGTTTCCAGAACATTTCATAGCTAAACCAAATCAGAAGCCACTTCTCAATTAGGAGCGCCGATCCGTTTTATATGAGACACCTTTATAACAAAAGAGAAAGCTATTCCCCCAAAAAAAAAAAAAAAAAGGAGGAGGATCAGTGCAATGTTGGTCTTCCATTCATACGTCAAGTATATAATAATATCATAGCAGTTGGAAGAAGCTTTCATTCTTTTTATTCTTTTATGTCTTTCAACATCTCTCGGTTCCGCAATGTATATTCGAGGGCTCCAGATACTTGTTTTCTATTGCACCTAGATGTCCATCTCCGGAAATGTGAATAAGTGTGTATAGCAAGCCTATATCATGTATATTTAATTTTAGTGGCAATAATTATCACACGCACTTTTTTTTTTTTAAATCAATTCCTGGCCCAGATTAAAGGATGCTGATTAATGGGAGCAAACAAAAGCAATTGTTTTGCAATTAATGCTTAGTGCTTAAACCAAAGCTTTTGATTGTTACTGTATAAAACTCTCGTATGTATATATAAAATTTTTACATGTTATAATAATTTTAACCAAAAAAGATTCAAAATTAGTTTGAATCAATGCCCCTAAATACCGTATAAGTTGTGTCAATTTGGAAATTGCATTTCATGAATTTAACCTTTTTTCGGGGTAGAAAAAGAGTATATCCTTTGATTTAAAAAACGGCGACAGTTACTGCACAACGAGTCGGTCGATTTGAGATTTTGGAAACACAAACCCTGAAAAGATGCAATAGCATACACAAACTATTTATCCGATTAACATAACACGAAATGACCAAATTGCACGATTTCAGGAACTGCGCTAGTCAAAGGCAGAAAGGCTCAGAATGCTAGAAACCGTTTTAGCTTAAACCGATACTTTCATACTCCTAAGCCCACGTCAATTCAACAGTACAACAAAAGACAACTAGGTCTCAATAAAAAAAAAAAAAAAAAAAAAGGAAAAAAAAAACTTTAATACCCTAATCCTTCATACTGAATTCATGTAAGGTAGTTCACTAACGGCAGATGATTACACCGGCAAGGCACCTCCGGTTTGATGTAACATAGCATCGATCTCATCACCATCCTCCATTTCTAGCTGCAACATGCAAAAGACGGACATCAGTTATTTCATGCCAAGTGAAAAATGCATTCATGAGGGTCCAAATATATACATATATAACCATATATATACATAAAGAGAGAGAGAAAGACCTCCTCTGGAGTCTGCTCCGCGCGAAGGCGTCGACCATCAAACAAGAATGCAATTGAGTTGAACTCCACGGATTGCCTATCACAATACGCGTTCATGAGCTTCTTCAATTGAGTGCTTTTCTTGATCCTGAAGAACACTTCATTCCCATCCTACAATCAAATGCATAATCGTCAGGCTTGTTTTTCAATCCTAAATAAGAATAACTGGTCATTGAAAACATAAGATATGTAACCGTACATCACAACAGGAAGAATGAAAAACTTCAAAACACATTATCCTCAAAATAAAACACATAAGAACCCATGGCACACCACAATAAACACAAATATCATGGTACACAACACATTACACCAAAGGAAAAAAAGCATAAACAAAAGTGTCATTCGCAAAAGTCCTCACATCAGCACTAAGAGTATAATAAAAGAGAGCAAAATGCACAACTATAGAGTTCATAAAACGTTGAATGCGACACAATTTTCTTCCCATGTGCATATGGGCAGAAGGAAACAAAGCCAAGAAGCAAACAGTCATATTACACTCGGAATAAAACATATTATAAGACTAGACAAACAACTATCACGAGAAGAAGGAATAATTCAACCAAGGACACTCCAAACCAACCATATACAAAGTAAATGAAAACAAAGATGTGAACACCATCCACCAATATTTGCCACTGCGTCATTCATATCATTACCATACATTCCCCATTCATTGCGGCGTGGTTATTTGTCAATACGGGTTTAGGTTACAATGTATATAAAAGCCCCCACCCAAACGAGTATTTTACAAAGAGCCGACAAGGAATTCCATTTATGACTGGCCATTTTGATCTTTTGGAACAACAAAATCAGTTTAGTAGATCTTTTTACGAGGTCCCAATTACTATAGATAGAACCTATCCAACTTTTAACGATTTGGTGAGTGTATACAAGCAGAATAAAATATCAAACCTATAAAATTCTGAAAGAACGTACAGAGAACGCATAAAACACGCAAAATTACCAATCGGGAGATTTTTAAAACTAACCTTTTGATAAAATTTTTTGGGTCAATGACCGCTTTTTTTTTTTGACACCAAAAAACAAGCATTTTGGGCATAAAAACCGTTTCTTTTTTTTTTCATTTGTATAGATTCGTTATTTTGTTACTGTTCTTTTTTTTATCTTTTTTAAAAAAATTGAGGCAGCTTACCTGCTCCGAAAAACATATTTTTTGGTGAAAAAAAAAAAGAAGTCATTTTCCTAATTTAAAATTTTTTTTTGGCCTTTTTTTCAAAATTTGCCATTTCGTATGCCAAAATAGATGCTTACACCAGAGAAGTGGCTCCTGCTATGGTAAGTAGACTTTAAATAAACAAAAACAAAATTATATATAATCTAAATTCCAAAACGAAGGGCCGAAGGAGAAGCAAATAATTCCAAAAGAAACATCTACAAAAAAAAGTCAGACACAAAAAAAGATATATAAATTAAGATACAAAAAACGAAATGAGACTTTCCCATATCACACTTCATATACCTGATTTTCTCAGGAAACAAACAGCCGCTAAACCAAAAAGGAGGAGCAAAATCCAACCAACGACACCACTAACCCGATTAATTATTTCGATTAATTGAAAAAAAAATAAAATAGAACTATATCAGAGAGAGAGAGGGGAAAACCTGGCCTTTGACTTTGAGGTTGATATGTGCCTGATCGTTTGGCTTCTTGTCCTCCTCTGTCTGCTGATTAGCGACACCCGACATCTTCTTCTTCTTCTTCTTGTTCGCCCCTTTTCTGCAACAAAGGAAATTAGGGTTCTAGTTCTCTCTCTATCCCTCTCTCTCTCTCTCTCTAAACGGTAAACAGAGTCTTTTGGTATGTCCGTTTGTTTCGATTCCTTGTACTGATTTTCTTCTTCGTACTACCTCAGGCAACTTGTGTAATCTTGTTGTGTGATCTTTGTCGACGTGTGAGTAATCTATTGGTTTCAAATTTAACAGTCGTCACTCTGTCGTTTGACTATGCTGTCAACACCCAATAGGACGTTGACGCGTATGGGATATAGTTCCGTGCTACTTTTATGAGCCCAACAGAATCTAGTCTAATCAGATTGGACATTGGGCTTACCATGATGCAATGAGATTTGGGCTTTGGCTCGAAGCCCGTGTAAAAACTTTAACTCCATAAAGCTGAAGCAGTGGTGCATTTTCTCATATAATCATTCGCAAATATTAAACCTTTTAATTTTGAAATAAAGAATTTAGAATTTAGAATTTTATTGCTGTTCATAATGCAATCCAGTTGGTGACAGTCTGGCAGATACGTATAAACGTTTTTTCTAAGCTTTTTTAAAGAGTTGTTAACGACCGAGCCAGAAATTCTTATTAGTGGGGGTTAATAACCAAAGTAAAAGAATAAATTGTTTCAAAAGTCACTAATTTTTTTAAAAAAGTGAATATTTGGTTTTTAATTTTTTATTTTTAATTTATTATTTTTTTATGTTAATTTTAGACAAAAAAATAATGACGAATTGGTTTCTAAAGTTATAAAAAAATGATAAATTGGCCCTCAAAATTAACCATTTAACTGTTAAATTGGTCTCTCAACAATTAAAATAAAATGTTGAGACTTGATAAACCAAAAATAAAATACTAAGGACTAAAATCACACTTTTATGAAATGTTGGAGACTAATATAACAATTTACCTAAAATAAAAATTAACTGGAGTTACAAAAATTTTTATATATTTTTTAATAGGGGCTACCTGTATCTCACACAATACAATGCATATTCATGTGTATATGTTTTTTGAAAAAAAAAAAAGAGCCCCACTAGGCCCTAAGTACCTCCGTGTATAGTTTTGTTGTGTCAGATTCTAATTCATGATATTAAGGGTAAAAAAATATGTAATATGATGGGAAAGGAAAGTAGAAAAATAAGAATATAAGAATTATAAATTTCCTTTGTAGTACTTCCTAGTCTATTAAAGGGTATAAATAAAGAGAAAAAAAATCAAATCCTTCTTTTCTTTTTCTTTCTTTTTTTTAATAAAAACTCTTTCAATCCCTTTGCTAATTTTTAGCAGTAAACTTAAGAATACTAATCTAAATATCCTTTTATATAATAAACACTCATTAGCTTATAAAATAAAAACTTATATAAAGAAAATTGCATTGGATGAGATGACTCGTCCCAATTCCCATTTCATAACGTTTTCTTATTTTGTTAGGATTTTCTCATTGAAATCTTTCTCTAATTTTGCATATTTGATGACAAAACCAGAAAATTGTCAGTCGATTGTAATCTTAGAACATGGATTACAACATGGAAATTGTGAGGAGGAGGTGCAATTAGTGCAAAGGTTACAACCACAATAAGCAGATATATCCTCACAATCAAGATTATTGATCATGCTTCTACCCTAAAAATCCAAATTGTTGAAGGATAGGGCCAAATTAACACCTAACCAAAAAAAAAAAAAAAGGAAGAAAAAAAAAAGAGAAAGGGAGGAGGTAGTGGCTAGGCGCCGTAGTGCCCAAAATAAGCACTGCGGCACCCACCAGAAATTCTAACCAGCGCTGCAGCGTCTAAAGTCTGTGATTTATGACTTTTTCAGTGTAAAAGTCAGGTTTTGACACCCCAAAAAGGGAAACTGTTAGGGTTTCTCATTAGTTATTATTTTCTCTTCCTTTAAGGGTATAAATAGATATAAGGTGGATAGGGTTGAAAGAATGAGTGACATTATTTTGTGTGAGGCATATTTTATCTGAGAGCTCGTTGTTGATAGAGAAAAATTCTCACAGAGGATACTAGGTAGAAGAGAGATTTGAAAAACACTATTTAAGAGTGTGTGATATTTCTCTTGTAATCTGTAATCTCATTCATCATAGTGGAATCTATAGCTATAGAAACAGTACGTAGTCTCAAATTTAGACGAACCTATATACAAGTTTGATGTCTCTCTTTTCTTCTTTTCTGTAATTTCTTTTCTGCAATTATTCGTTCTTACAATCCTCAAAATTAGGAGGTGCCTAATTTCCCAACACAAATATCCCAAACTACTCCGTATGCAAGCCAACGAGAAAACAGGTGGCTTTTATGGCCCATTTGATACAACTTTTACTTGTGTTTTTGCTCAATAGAAGAAGAAAAATAAAAGCGGTAGCTTTTTAATAAGTGTTTAGAATCATATTTTTAAAAGAGTTTTAATGGATCAAAGTGGCTTCAATTTTTTTTTAAGTTACAAAAATGTTATATTTAAGCTTATAATATATTATTGATACTCTAGTACAAGTTTCAAAGTCTATTTCAAAAGTGCTTTTTTTGTTACGAAATTTAATTTCCTATATTAGGCAAATTATTAAGAAATCATATTTCCTATATTAGGCAACATATAATTCTCAATCAATTATAAAAGCTATTTATGGGTTAAATTTTAGTGATCTCAATTAACGTTAAAAACCCATTAATTATGGAAATTGATATGGAGTAAATTGAGTAGATACCATTTAGGGGATTATGGGAACTCTATATGAAGACTATTTCTAGTTATGGTCCCCAACATACCAAAACATGTTAAAGTTACTTTTCTCCCCATCAGGAAAGAAACGATAGTCCCTTGACGAATTAAGGCGTTTTAGTTGAGGAAGATCACAAACCACCGGCTCCTCTATTTGATCAATACCAATGGACTCAGGTATTTTATTCATTGATTAATCCTCAATAATCTGGCATGATATAGATCTTAGGCCTAGTGGTGTACTTGTTCTAGGATGATTTTATATAAAATACAGTCAATTTTTGCAATTTTCAACAAGTGGTATCAGTAGCAGGTTATCATTGTTAGATTATTGGGATTTTTTGGCATAATTGTATATGTATTTTGGTTGTATACATCCGGTTGTTTTATCAGTTATATGAACACTTTTTTTTTTCAAGTTTATAAAAAAAAAAAATTCAATTTCGTTTTGAATTTTTTCTTTTTTTTTTAGTGTTTGAAATCCCAGTGTGTATATAAATATATATGTACACACACACACACATGCTTTAGTCAAGTTTAAAGTTGTTGGATATATAGATATGTGTGTGCGTATATATGTGCATATATGGATGATTATCTTCAAGAATTTTTTGATGAAATCTAAGGTTATAAATCATCAAGTAAATAATTTTTTAAGGTTTTTGTGATTTAAAACGTCGTTTTTTGTGTCTAGAAGGTATAAAAAATAACAGGTTTGCAATTTGGATCCATTTGGATCCATTTTGGGTCGTGCAAAAACCCGTTTGGCTAAAGAAGACAGCAAAAAACGACGAGTCGTTTTTCCTACGCGTGCAGTAGTCGTTTGGTTCAAAACGACATGTCATTTTTTGTTGAAGAAAAACGATATGTCGTTTTCTAAAGGTTAGCTACGAAGTCGTTACGTTAAAATGACATGTCGTTTTGAAGTAAACTAAACGACATGTCGTTTTCTCACAAAAGGCTGCATTTTTTTTTTTTTTTGTTCTTCAAACGACAAGTCGTTTACAAAAAAAAATAAAAAATTGGTACCCATTTCCATATAAAAGTTTAATGTTCTAAAACAATTTAATTGAAACAATATGCTGCCAAAGTAGCCTCTTTTGTGTATATTAATTTATTTTAGAATGTCAAGACATTTGTGTATGTGTGATTCATGCGAATATTAACCAGCCCAAAGGAAGGTTAATGTTTGGCCGAAATATATATTCACTTGTAGTAATGATATGTGATAATTGTTAAGTTTTCCATGTAAATAATAGTCGGTCCAAAGAAAGACTATTTTTTGGCAGGAATTATTATCAGTATTTGATTACTATGTCAAGAATACCACTTACAAGTTGATATCTCTGTCCAAAGACTAGATATTAATGTTGTGCTAGGTATCTTAATTAAAGGCCCATACATATATTGTTTTTAATTTTATTTATTTTGTTCTCTATTCAGTTTCAATTGCTACAGCTACGAATGTTTCTGCTCAAGTTAATAACATCCCAATGCTGAATGGGACGAACTTCAAAATTTGGAAGGAAACCATGGAAATGGTCCTCGGTTGTATGGATTTGGATCTTGCACTTAGGTCGGAGCGACCAATTCCTACTGTAGAAAACCCTAATGAGGTTAAAATTGAAAAAAGGGATCGCTCTAACCGAATGTGCTTGATGATCATGAAACGCACCATTCCTGAAGTGTTTCGAGGCTCTATTACTGAGAGCGAGAATGCCAAGAAGTTCATTGAGGAAATTGAGCAATATTTTGCCAAAAATGAAAAGTCAGAGGCAAGTAGCCTTTTGGCTAAACTCATCTCAATGAAATAAAAGTGAAACACCTCTTATTTTAACGGGTATAATTTTTTGTAAAATCATATAAATAAAATATCACTTTAGTATTTTTACTAAGTCTCTATAGTAAATATTTAAAACCTACCTATCACTCACTTCTACTAACATTGTCCCACTACATTAATGCTTAATTAAATGGCATCTTTATCATTTGGAGACAGAGAATTAATTCACATCAACTATCAAGAGGCATCGATATACTTTCTTAACCACCTTTTTAATGCTTTCTTTATCTTCTTCTACAACTTACCCCATTTATCCCCTCAATTATGTTGACATTATTTGTTAAAAGTCTCCATGGAAGACATGATAATATTTTCTTTTAATGCTCATTTAATTCTATTCAGCTCCTCCACTATTTTGATGCTTATTTATTCAACCATCATCACTCTTTTCTCTAGTTTCTCATTCTCTCCTTTCTCACTTCAATTTCTAACTAAAGACACAAGGCATAAAGTTCTCTTTGCCACCGTGACAACTATAATTTTCAGCCATGTTTGAAGCTATTTTAGAGTCAATTTAAGCTTGATTTTAATTCAAACTTTGGTGCTTTTTAAAGGAGTTTTGAGGTAGGTTTTCTTTAATTCAAACTTAAGCATGTTTTCATCATTATTTGCAAGAAAGGCTAGAGGTATGATTTGATGATGATTTCGGTATAAAACTCATGAGAATATGTTTATATAATGTATGCTGCCTATTTTGGAATGGTTTTGAGATTTTGAATAAGAATAATATACTTTGGGTTAAAGAAAAACTTAATATTCCATAAACATTGTATTATCTTTATGAGCAGTAGCTCTTTCTTGAAATTCTGGGATTAGATGAAAATAAATTTGTAAATTGGTTTATATATTTTAAAAGTAGACATCCTAAGCTTTCTAACAAGCTATCATAAGCCTAAATCGGAGTTATATTTTATTTTCTATGAATTTTTCAATTCTCGAGTTGGAAACTAGTAAACCTACCAGTGGCAGTATACCACCCGTCTACCTTAAGTAAACCACCCAATAACCCATGTGCTAATTGTAGATAGTGAACCCAACTTTATTCACCTTCTAATCCTTGATTGTTTTGCAACCTTTCCAAGACCGTCCTAAGTGATTTATGAATCTTATTAGAAACTAAAATATATAGATTTATACTTAATTCATTTATGGATGTGGTTATATGTTAATCTTTAGTTTTAATTGCCCTTATGCACACCTTAGGATCAAGGGTATGTGGAGCTTACGTTAATTAAATTTATAGATTAAAAGATTGTTGAGAAGCTTGGAAGGTAGGGATTCTATTACTTATCTTTTGTGAGGTTTTTATGGAATTTAAATTGATTGTTTTACCACAAGATATATGTATCTATGTTGAACTGCTATTATATGAGAATCACATACGAAACTATGACATGAACTCGCCTTGTATTGATTAGCGAGGAACATAATGAATTAACATATGTTGTTATAAATTGGGAAGCATGATTAGGAAAATTGACTCTATAAATAATGATTGAACATTGAGAAATGGTGAGAAGTGAAGAGGGCGGCGATTACGTCCTTGGGCACGAATACCCTAAAAGGTAAAATAGGGGAAGGTGATGACGCTTCCTTGGGTCGAAAGTCCCAGAATGCACTATACAGGAATTGACTTGGTGAGGACTCGGGGCTTGATGTCCTCTCGCTGGAATACCCTCGGAATATTTGGAGGGTGGCCAAGCACGCCCATTTGGGTTTCGATAAGTGGAGTGTTACTTTATCTAATGTGGATACCTAGGAATAATGATGAATTGTAATATTTGTATATATGTATAAGTGTGAAACTTGGTAATGGTTTTCCCTACTGAGCATGTTGTCGCTCATTCCTTGATATGTTCATCTTTTCAGGACTCACTAAGTGTGAGGTGGCTACAAGAAAAATAGTTGGAGAAGCTAGGTAGCTATATTACGTTAGGATGGCTTTGAATGCAAAGAATGATCTTCATGATAATGTAAGCATCCATTGTTACTTTCTGTGACTGTATTAAGATTTGTTGAGGGTTGAAACGATGATGATGACAGTTGTATATTATTAAAATTTAAGGTGCTATATTAAACTGTGGTTTATTTATTTGTTTATGTCTTTATTTTAATTTGAGAGTCTTTATTTAAGTCCCGGGCGAATTACTTTGATGATTTATATTTATTTTCTAATCTTCATTTTATTTAATAAAAACTGTTAACTCCTACTTAGGGGCGTTACAATAAGGATAAAGGGAACATAAGGGAGTACATCATGGAGATGTCTTATCTCGCATCGAAACTCAAGTCACTAAAGTTAGAGCTGTTTGAGGACTTGTTCGTGCACTTGGTTTTGATCTCTCTTCTTGCACACTTTGGGCAATTCAAAGTGAGTTATAACACTCAAAACGACAAATGGTCCTTAAATGAGCTTATATCTCACTGTGTGCAAGAAGAAGATAAGTAACAGCAGGATAAGACTGAGAGTGCTTACTTGGCTTCAACCTTTCAAAGCAAGAAAAAGAAGAGAGGTAAGGATACTGCGGAAGGTTCTTCTTAGCAGAAAAAGAAACTAAAGAAGCAGGATGAGGATTTCACCTGTTACTTCTGCAAGAAGCCGGGACACATGAAGAAGGAGTGTCCCAAATACGCCGCCTGGCGTCTAAAGAAGGGTAAGCTTCTAACTTTTATTTGTTCTGAAGTTAATTTAGCTTCTGTACCTAAGGATACTTGGTGGGTGGATTCTGGTGCTATTACTCAGGTAAGTATGTCTATGCAGGACTGTCTGTGGAGCCGACCGTCAAGTGATACGGAAAGATTCATCTTTGTGGTCGACGGTAATAAAATTGAGATGGAGGCTATAGGGACTTTCAGATTACGATTAAGAACTGGAATTTATTTGGATTTATTTGAGACTTATATTGTATCGTCTTTTTGACAGAATTTAATTTCTATTTCTTCTTTGGACAAATCAGGATTTTCTTGTTCGTTTGGAAATAATAAAGTTAGTCTCTACCCAAATTCAAATTTATTGGTTCTGGTTCATTAATTGATAATCTATACATGCTTGATGTTGTTAGTTCCTATAATGAAATACTGCAAACAAATTCACGTGGTACAAAGCGAAAATTAAACGAGAATTCTACTATTTTATGGCATAAGCATTTAGGTCATATCTCTAAACAGAGAATTCAGAGACTCGTGTCAGATGGAATTCTTGAACCCTTAGATATGACAGACTTTCAAGTCTATATTGAGTGTATTAAGGGAAAATAAACAAACATAAGAAAAATAGGTGCCAAAAGAGCTAAAGATGTCTTAGAACTCATATATACTGATATATGTGGTCCATTCCCTACGGCTTCTTGGAATAGACAGCAGTATTTTATTACGTTCATAGACGACTACTCTAGGTATGGTGACCTATACTTGATACATGAGAAGTCACAATCCCTAGACATTTTCAAATTTTTCAAAGCATAGGTTGAACTTCAACTTGGAAAGAAAATTAAAGCTGTCAAATCTGACCGTGGTGGAGAATACTATAGCAGATATGATGGATCAGGAGAACAACGTCCGGGACCATTTGCACTTTTCCTCAATGAGTGTGGAATTGTTCCACAATACACTATGCCGGGCAAACCCAACATGAATGGTGTTGTGGAACGACGAAACCAAACTCTTAAGGATATGGTGAGGAGTATGATTAGTCATTCTTCTTTGCCAGAGTCGCTTTGGGGAGAAGCGTTAAAGACTGCAGTTTACATCCTTAATAGAGTACCAAGTAAAGCAGTTGCCAAAACCCCCTATGAACTTTGGACAAGAAAGAAGCCTAGCATTAGGCACTTGCATATTTGGGGTTGTCCAGCTGAGGCACAGCCTTACAGGGCACATGAAAGAAAACTGGAGTCAAGAACGATTAGCTGCTATTTTGTTGGTTACGCTGAACGCTCTCGAGGGTATAAATTTTACAATCACACAACAAGATTCTTTTTTGAAACGAGAAATGCAAGATTCCTTAAGGATGTTGAGTTTGGAGGGAAAGGAAACATAAGAAATGTTGTCTTTGAAGAAGAATCTGCTATTGACAGTAATCAAGTCTTTATAACTATCACTGTTCAAGATACAGCTCCAGCATTAAACAACAATGTTCATATTCCTATTTCTGACATTGTTCCAGATTAAGACAACAATGAAATTCCTCCTCTAGCACCACCTGTAAAACAAACTCAACAACCTCAAGAAGTGTCATTAAGGAGATCCACTAGGGAGAGGAGAAGTACGATTCTAGATGATTATATCATTTTTCTCTAAGAACATGAGGATGGCATTGGTTTAACAGAAGATGATTCGATCAACTTCTATCAAGCCATGCGTAGTTCTAAATCTCAAAAATGGATTAATGCCATGAAGGATGAGTTAAAGTCTATGAAAGACAATGATGTTTGGGATCTCGTCGAATTACCTGAAAGTGTGAAGCCCATTGGTTGTAAATAGATATTTAAAACCAAGAGGAATTCAAAGGGCAATGTCGAGAGATACAAGACACGTCTAGTTGCCAAAGGCTTTACTCAAAAGGAAGGCATAGACTATAAAGAGACTTTTTCTCCGGTATCTTCGAAAGACTCTTTTAGAATCATAATGGCACTAGTGGCTCATTTGATCTAGAGCTACATCAGATGGATGTCAAGACTGCGTTTCTCAATGGAGACATTGATGAGACAATTTATATGATACAACTAGAAAACTTTGTATTAGAAGATTCAAATTCGATGGTTTGTAAATTAAAAAAATCCATATATGGTCTTAAACAAGCTTCCCATCAATGGTATCACAAGTTCCATCAAGTCATCACCTCATACGGTTTTGAGGGAAATGTCGTTGATAAATGTGTATATCACAAGTTTAGTGGGAGTAAATATATCTTCCTGGTGTTATATGTCGATGACATTCTACTCGCTAGCAGCGATATAGGCCTACTGCATGAAACCAAGAAATTTCTGACAAGTAATTTTGAGATGAAAGATCTTGGTGATGCCTCTTTTGTATTAGGTATACAGGTACTGAGAGATCGTTCTCGAGGTATCCTAGGGTTGTCGCAAAAGAGCTATATCGATAAGGTTCTGAGTAAATTCGGCATGAAAGACAGTAAACCAGGAGACACGCCCTTAGATAAAGGAGACAAATTTAGTCTCAAACAGTGCCCCAATAATGACATTGAAAGAAAAGAGATGCAGAAGATTCCCTATGCATCAGTAGTAGGGAGTCTGATGTACGCTTAAGTTTATACTCATCCCGACATAGCATTTATAGTGGGAGTTTTGGGCAGATTCTTGAGTGATCCGGGTATGCAACATTAGAAGGTAGCAAAACGCGTAATGCGTTATCTAAAGAGAATAAAAGATTACATGCTCACCTATCGGAGATCAGACAATTTAGATATCATTAGGTATTTTTGACTCTGATTTTGCGGGATGCCAAGACAGCAGGCGCTCCACATCGGGTTACATTTATATGATGGCTAGAGGAGCCATCTCATGGAAGTCTGCTAAGCAGACTCTGATAGCTCCTTCAACCATGGCTGTGGAGTTCATTGCTTGTTATGAGGCGTCCAACCACGGGATATGGCTGCAAAACTTTGTCACTAAGCTACGTGTGGTAGATGGTATTGATAGACCATTAAAGATTTACTGTGACAATAACTCAGCGGTACTATATTCCAACAATAATAACAGCTCAACAAAGTCAAAGTTTATAGACATTAAATTTTTGGTTGTTAAAGAGAAAGTTCAAAATAGGCAAATTTTCATAGAACATATAGGAACAGAGTCTATACTAGCGGACCCATTAACCAAAGGCTAGACACCTAAGGTCTTTCACGATTACACTGCTCATATGGGTGTTGTCCCTAATGATGCCTTGAAATTTTGATGTTCTATGATTTTTGTTTTGAACACTGGATTATTCAGTTTTCTGCAGAATAAAGATTAATGGTTTATAATTCTATTTCTAAGCTTGCTTATGTTTTCTATATGCAATTGTTGCATTAGACTAAGGACTTTGAAATGATCTCGCTAAAGACTAAAGAATGACCAATTGGAAATAGACATGTTTGAGATCACATTACATGTAATTTTCATGCTACTCATCCATATTTGATCTATGTCATTGAGTATGATAGTATTGTGATGATCGTGGTTTAGTTTCAACTATACTGAGACTAAAGCTATGATAGTTTCGTTACTAGTATATGAGATGGACCAGTATTGCTTAAGGTAAATAGCTTACAGATGCGCGCTTAAGGAATTTAGAGATATAATTGTTTCAAGAATAATATGTAGCCCAAGTGGGAGATTGTTAGTAAATTTAATTTCCTATATTAGGCAAATTATTAGGAAATCATATTTCCTATATTGGGCAACATATAATTCTCAATAATTATAAAAGCTATTTATGGGTTAAATTTTGGTGATCTCAATTAACATTAAAAACCCATTAATTATGAAAATTGATATGGAGTAAATTAAGTAGATACCATTTAGGAGATTATGAGAACCCTATATGAAGACTATTTCTGGTTATAGTCCCCAACATACCAAAACATGTTAAAGTTACTTTTCTCCCCTTCAAGAAAAGAAATGATAGTCTCTTGAGGAATTAAGGCGTTTTGGTTGAGGAAGATCACAAACCACCGGCAACTCTATTTGATTAATACCAATGGACTCAGGTATTTTATTCATTGATTAATCCTCAATAATCTGGCATGATATAGATTCTAGGCCTAGTGGTGTACTTGTTCTAGGATGATTCTATATAGAATACAGTCAATTTTTGCAATTTTCAACATTTTTAAGAAACTACAGTTTTTGGTTTTGACAAGAAGCACTCCTGGAGAACAAAAGCACTTCTGATAGCAAACGCTTCTAGAAACAACTTTTGGATTTAAAAAGCCAAAACCAGCTTCTGAGAAGCCGTCCCAAACAGGTCTTAAATTTGCGCGAAACAAGCAATATGATGCCTCTCGGCAATGCGACCGCTTATCTGATTTTGAGCTCAATGATACGAATACGGTAGTATCCCCCTAACTAGGCATGTCACTCTAAATATGTTATTTACAAATTTATAATGTCGTTAATTAACATTGCTATCATAAAGGGGAGAAAAACTTGCGTAGTAAGACAGTACGTTTCATTCTTGAAAAATGATAACGTATCATTGTATTTAGTATATATGACGGGGTGTATTTAAAGGCATCACTGTATTTGGTATATCACAGAATGCATGTAAACTTTCATCTTCAGCAAACTTAGTCAATTATGTGATTTAATATTAATTAATGATATATCTTAAGTAACAACATTTAAATTTGGCATTGAAATGCTTGTTAAAGGCAGGTTAGTAATGTCGTGCCGTCGTTTATCCTTCCACTTCTATACGAACTCTAAAACAAAAAGGCCCTCATATTCATTACATAATTACAAAATTGCTCAGTCATTTCAATGCCTTAACAGGCAACCTCCGGTACACCAAAAACTACAATCTCATTTACAGAAACTAACCCCTGCCACGTAGACTAATGAAGTACTAACCAAAGCAACTTTAGGTTGCTAATTAACGGCCACATAGGAGAGTGGATGCTAATAAAATCCCCTCTTTATATATAAAGGTATTTGTTAGCATTCTGCCGGATGGACTTTTCCTCTCTTTTATGACAGGCAATTAGGGTCACAAAGTGTCCTCATTTAAGGTTTTTTATAGCCCACATTGTCAGCCTTTTGAGATGTAACTGAAATTAGGCTGAGTGCTTAATGGTTATTGGCAGTGACCTCCTCATTTTACCTGACAGAGTTGTAATTTCATGATTAAATTGTGGGCATTCTTCGCTCTGAATTTGTACGACCTAGTTTAATGAAACGACCACATAACTTGTTTAACGCCATCGTGACCCGATTTTGATTTGGATGTAAACTTTTTTTTTCCCCGGAAGAACGAAGTTATGGATTTGAATTATGTTGATAATTTACTTGCATTGCTTCTTCTCAATTAGTTATTAGAGGTACATAGACGTAGACACTAGTTGAAATGCAATCTATGTTTGCCCATAATATCTTTAAAATTCATGGTTTTTTTTTTTGGATGAGAGACTACACCTTTTTTTGCACGGTTTTTGTGTTGATAGACATGGAACGCCTATTTTTGTTGATAGAACCCAATTCTTTGTTGTGAAGTGGGGAGATGAAAACTATACTCTTGATATGATGGTCAGTATGTGTGGTCGTAGGAGAAAAAATGAAGGAAGAAGCAAAAGGCATAGGGAGGAAAGAACAAAAGGCAAAAGAAGAGAATAAGGAGATATAATACAGCAAATTTAAGGAAGAAAGTTAAGAGGAGTAAAATGGGAAGAAAAAATAGTGGATAAAGAAAGTTAAAAAAAGATAAGCAAAATACCAATGTAAAGGAGGGTGAAAATGCTTAAAATAAGAAAAATTTAGGCTAAGAGAGGACTAGGATAAAGAAAGAGAAGAAATTGTAAGAGAGATAGAGAGAGACAGGCAAGAAAAATGTTTTAGAGTGGATAAGAACTAGTTGCCTAAACAATTAGCACAAAATATTGAACAAGTGATGATAAACAAACTTGAGAGAGAGGAAAAAAAAAAGCAAAATCAAGAATTAAGGAAAGCAAATGGAAAGAGATATCATGTTATGGATGTGAGTTGCTTCTGGGTGTTAATAGGATTGTAATTTGAGAAGACCAATCTGTTTAGCCAAGAAAAAATGGGTATACAATTAGCTTATCATTGCTCTTAAATTACTTCGTAATACAGTAAATGGATGAAAAAATTAGAATAGCACCTATCCCCATTGAATGACAAAAACTATATTTTAAAGTCGTTCAAACAAAAAGTGTCTTAGTTATCTATTAGAAGTTACTTACAATCAACCAATCACATACTACTTACGTATATAATGTTCTCAATTTTTTTAGTTAATATATCGTAAAGATATATTTTAAGTATTTAAGAGTATCTAGCAACTATTAATATATTTCAATTAAGATGGGCCTACAATTGTTCTCTTTTTTTTTTTTTTGCCCAAACTGCCAAAATTTTTTAAATACAAAGCAAAAGAAAGCTGGGTCTTTACTTAAAAATTTATCTTGATTGATTTATGTCTTTAAAAAATAATTATAAAAAAACCCAAACCTCTCTTTTTTAAACTTTTATATTTTCGAAACCCTAAAATACCCTCTAACTACATATTATTATCTATTTAAATTTTTATAACAAATTTCCTTATTTTTTGAATGTTTAAATTAAGAAAAAAATACACGTACTTTTTTTTTTAATTAAGTTAATGAGTTGTTTTACCGCCTAATTTTTAAATTTTAAAATTTTAATTAGTCTATTTATATCTCAAATGTATTAACGTAATAAGTTCATGGTATTACTAAATTTAACGAGATATTACTCCTTAGTAGATTCAGGTAAGATTTTCTTATCTTTTCAATTCCTCTCTTCTTCTTTTTTTTTGTATTTTGATTTTTATACATCATATGATCAAAAAGTCAAATTTGTATTATCTTGATATATACATTATATTCATAATACTAACCGTTCATTCTGTATATATCTCAGATGCATTAACGTAAGAAGTTTATGACGTTACTAAATTTTACAAGATATTGCTCCTTATAAGATCCAGGTAAGATTTTCCTATCTTTT